>JAJIBD010031627.1:0-52500 GCA_021461705.1 Cryptotis parvus | reverse complement strand
CCAGCCACTCAGAGTGAGGCCTGAGTGAGGCTCGAGTCCAGGACATAACTTGCTCTAGGATGAGGAAAATGGGAAACTAACAATGGTCTGTCAGGTTGGGGGAGGAGAGGACTAACACACCTGAATTGCTTGTATGAGGCCACGAGATCGACTCCTGTGTGCTGCCCTCCTATGCCCAGTGCAGTCCTCTCTGCTCTGTCATCTGTGAACCTTGGCATGTAGTTGATTTTGTGGCCAGGTACGTGTGATCTGTAGGACTAAAGGGTGCAAGCCCTGGTTAAGTTGCAGGCACACAACCAAATTAATGTGTCACTCTGGGTTATCACAACATCAACACCAATAGAGGAAAGGGAAGGGGGACTAAAAAACAAAGACTATCTGACATCTCCATCGGCCATAACTATTCCATGGGTCACATGCCACCAGGTGTGACCTGACCTCTTAAGTATTATGGCTCTTTGAAAGTACCCAACTCCGCAGGCCTTCTCTTCTGTTGTCACATCTGCTTGGTGGGTCAGGGTCACTGCGTGTGACTGTAGGTAGACTGTTCAAGCTGAACCAGAATTCTCCAGGCTTGTCCTTTCCACTCAGGGTGTATTTCTCAGGATAGCGATATTCAGGACAATGATGCTTTTGAAAATTCATCTCCAACAATAAGCAGGTTGATAAAGCCTCCTAGAAGGAAAGAAAGTTTCTAAATAATCACTCTGGCTCTCTAGAAATGGCTCAAGCTTCTGTCTGCCATTTAGCCTTGTAAGTGAAGTTATTCAATGTGTGGTTTGGGAGTTCATAGAGGGATTGATCCATGCTGGGTGTTGTTAATGAATTTGATTTCAGGACAAGGTAGACCAGATATCTATTCCTATGAAGTAATGTATGTAGCTGGTTGATTAGGGGCTGTATATCCAGCAGAGTAGAGCTCAGTGGTCATCCACATAGCCTGGGTATGTTACCCAGAACATTCTGAAAATCTACTTATAGGAGAAACACAAGGACCCCAAGAAAACAAAATGTGATAGTCCTGAAACTGTTCTTAACTTTGAATGTGCACCCATTTCTACTCCCAGTTCCGTTGGCAGGGAATAAAAACCAGCCTGGACTGAATGGAGTAACAACTCTAGCAAAAACTGATCCTCTTCCTCTGCTCACTAAGCTATGTAGACAGGCAGGCAACTCCTAGGACGCCAGTCTCAAAAAACATCAAAAGAAAGAAAGAAAAAACAAACAAACTCAGCAGTCATCAGTGGCTAGACAATGAGAATGACATAGCCATGGCATGTTACTAAACAAATAGACACAAACAATAGCAGCAGCTATTCCCTAGGGGGAAACCCAGAATTCCAAGCACTGATTATGTAAAAAAAAATCAACAGGGACCCCCAAATGACTGGTTGCGAGAAGAAACAACTAAGGAAAGCAGGTCTTGGGTTTAAAACGTAGACATCTACAGTACCCCACTCGGGAATCTCAAAGTCCCAGATTCTCCTACACCTCAGATCTAGGGCTTCAGAAGAGGGAGTGGAGGCTAGCACATTGCTTTGACTTGTATACGATACAGAAACCAACGACTTGCAGAGCCCCCCTTACTCCAAGATTCATCTTCATTCCTTATCACCACCTCAACTAATTATGGTCTGGTGATAATATAGCCCAGCCAGGGAAGTTTAAATCCATGTAGGGAAAAAATAAATAGAATCATGACCTTTCACTATCAAAGAACCTGGGAGTATCTGTCCACAGACTACTCTAATAACCAACACAAAGTCAAATAGTGATCTATGGGGCTGGAAAAATAGTACAGTGGGTAGGACGCTTGCCTTGTGTGAGGGTGACCCAGGTTCAATTCCTGACACCCCATCTGCTCCTCTGCACCTAGCAGGAGTGATCCATGAGTGCAGAGGCAGGAGTAAGCCCTAAGCACTGCTGGGTGTGGCCCCCCAACAAACTAAACCATGACCCACACTAACAAATATCTTATTGGCATGGCAGAAAGCTGAGAAAGGCATAGAAGCATGTAGAATTTTGTCTTCATATACAAAGTTGGTCAGTATACCCTTAACTACATCTTGTCATAAAGAGATTATCACGGAAAATTCTAGTGAGAGACTCGATCATGAAGAAACTCCGTGGCAATGGTTCTCACTCACCCAGAGCTAAGCACAGTTATAGGATAGCTATAGAACTGAGGTCCCTGATGGTAAGAAAGAGAAAAAAGGATATGAAATGAATAAATGGGAACTGATGGCATTTAACTGGGCATGATTAATAGAATAAGCAGCAAGTCAGAGTAGCTTCCTGAAGTCCAGAATGTAACAAAATAGTGAACGCCCAGCAGTCATTTTCCTGAACAACTACAAACAAGTCATGGTTCCTTGCATAACCTCTGGAACTGGGGAATTCTCAGACTTGTATCCTCTGGTAGCACCACATAACGATTTTATGGTGGTGATTCCCCTAGGTCTTCCTTAGGGGACCCAAGGTCAGTGACTTGAGTGACAACCAGCAGAGAAATAAACACACCCAAATATTTGAGGGGTGTTTGACCCACGATGTGAATTCATATTGCCCTCTTGGATCTGAAGTGTCACTTTGTCATTTTAGCAGCAGGAGTAGATGTTCACAGGATTAGGTAATAAATAAGAGAAAGGAGGATTGAGGATTAGAGTAGAGGTGGATGTAAAAACCATTGAGGTCATATGAAATGCCCGGTATACGTCTTCCCTTCCAGCACTCCTGAGCAGATTCTCAAGAATAGATGATGTCTGTAGCCCGGTCCTGCAGAAAGAACCTGCACTGTCCCTACATCTCCACATCATTCTCCCAGGCAGATTGGCCTAAACCCAAATGATCTTTGTCAGCTCTAGTGACACAGAAGTCCTGTTGAAGGACAGGCCCGGGTATCCAAGGAAGCTGAAGACACAGACTATCTCTCAGAGACATATTTTTCTTTTCTTGTGTCTTTGAGTAAGGTAAAGAGGTAGAATGGCAAGACATGTGGAGTAAGTGTTCCCAGACATCACAACATGGAATTTTCCTCTGTGTGGGGTCATCTCTGTGATGTCATGCTGACTTTCACCTGAGATGCCCAAATTCTTTACACCTGCGCCATCCTTACGGGTCATAGTTCAATGGTATCCTCTACCCTGATAGTATTCTTCCCAATTAGGAGGGAGACAGGGAGCAGGAAAGAAGGCAATGATGCTGCTCGTTAAGAAAAAGATGATGAAAGGGCTAATTCTAGATGAGGGGTAGTTGTACTCAAATTCAGAAGTGCTAAATTAACCATCTCCAACTTGTTGTGGCATGATGCTCTTTTTAAGTCTCACGAGAGGGACAAGAGCACGCAGAGCCCCTCAGTAGGACTCAGACTCCAAACTGGCCTTTGTTGGAAAATTTCCCAAGAGCTATTACCTCTGTCTCTACCCTAATTGAAATTACTTTCAGTGTGAGAGCCGTTTGCTTAAAATTTAGGCTACATTGGAAGATGAAACAAGGGAAGAAAAAGAGACAGATTTTATTTGTGGTTTTATTTTAGAACTATTATTTGAGGGATAAAAAGTTAAGTTCTTTGTGTGTTTATGATATGAATCCTGAGTGTGTCGTGCTTGTGAATACTGCATGATTTTTTTTGTAGGTGAAGTGTGTGTTGGGTTGTTTGTGAGTATAGTGTGTGGTCTGTTTATTTGTGAACATTATATTTTGTGTAGTGTGTTTTGGGTTATTTGTGTACACAGTGTGTTGTTTGTGGGTATTCTGTGTCTTGAGTTGTTTGTGGATATTGGGTTGTGTTGGGGTGTGGTATATTTGGCATTGTTCATGTATGTGACGTGTGTTGGGTTTATGAATGCTGTCTTGCTTGTGTGTGGTATGTCTATTGGTTTGTTTATGGGTGTTATGTAGTTGGCTGTTTGTGTTGTGTGTGGTTTATTGTGAGTATAGCATATGTGGAAATGAAGATGGAGGGAATGAATTACTTGTTTATTTCTTTATACTTAGATGTTTGGGACTTGAGATATCCCTTTAGCTTCCTGGGCCTCCAGAGAGATAAGGAGACAGCATTTTTTTTTTTTTTTTTTAGGAAAAGCCATAGCACTGGGATCTTTTAAATTCTAATCCAGAGAACCAAATTCCATTAGTTTTTAGGATACAATGTGAAACTTCTCATTTCTTTTTAAGTTGTGGGTCAAATAGATTTTTAAAAAAGAGAGGAAGAATGAAAAGTCAACACAGATGTTTTGAAATGGGCCACAAGAAAGGGCCAAATGAGGAGCTTTTCTGATCTTGGGAAGAATGAGTCATCCCACAGAAAGAGCCTAGCTCTGGGAGAAGTGACACTTCCTCATAAAAAACTTCCAAACTTTTTGTGAACTGGGGAATTTTTATACACCGTGGCACTGTTTTTTCAGAGTGAAACTTTCGAGAGCTTATGTGTGTATGGAAAACACCCTGAATGTTACTTAAAAAAACAAAACAAGATATTTAATATTTACATTCAGTATTTTGAAACTAACTTATATTTATTTGAATAGCTTTCATGATTGCAATCATTCCATCTCCTAGAAATTTATTTTGTATTTGTAGTGCACAGGTAGGGATGATAAAGACAAATAGAATACAGGGTGGAAAGAAAATAAAGTTGGCAGAGCGCTTACTTTGCAAGTGTCTGACCCAACTTTGATACCCAGCACCTCATACGGTCCCTTGAACACTATCAGGAATGATCCCTGAGCAAATAGCCAGGAGTAAGCCCTGAGCACCAAGGGATGTCCCCCTCTCCTCCTGAAAAGGTGAATACAATAGTCACAACATTCATTTACCAAGCATATTGTCCACACTGTCCTGGTTTCTGGGGCTGCGAGGTCCAGAGAGACAGGGTATCTCAAAGGGTTTGTCCCCTAGCATGGAATTCAGGAAGCAAGTCATCTAAGTGCTGCCAAGAGAAACCTGGGAATCAAGGAAGAGTTCTTAGAGAAAGTGAGAGGTATACTGGAATTCTGAGGATATTAGCCAGTGAGTGCTAGACTAGTGGAAAAGGAGAGAACCAAGAGATTTCAGGTATTGCAGTACCTGGTGATTGAGTGAGGAGTATGATGTGTTTGAAGAACATAAGGGCACCTCCATGGCACAGAGGGGGTTGGAGAGACATTGGGAAGACAGGCAGGGGCTAGGGGAGCTGGGGCTTAGAGGTCACTCTGTACTGCATTCACGCACAGACCTAAGGCTCTGATCCTAAAGGCCAGCTTTGTTTCAAGGCCATAGGGATCTTGAAGGGACCTGTGCAAGTTAACTGTCTCCAGTCACTGTAAAATGAGCTTTCCTGAGTTCTGCTTCCAGGTTACAGCTTGACAGCTCATTGTGCATGCAATAAGTAAAAGTCACTGAAATGAGATGAAATATGTCCCTAAAGGCTAGTTTTACATTTCAGATTAAAGGGAAGAATTAGTCATAAAAGAGATATGTAAGGGACCAGAGTGATAGTACAGTGAATTGGGCATTTTTCTTGTACATAGCTGACGCGGGTTTGATGCCCAGCATCCCATATGGTCCCCTGAGCACAACCAGGAGTAATTCCTGAGAGCAGAGCCAGGAGTAACCCCTGACCATTGCCAGGTGTGACCACACCCCAAAAAGTGGCATGTAAGAAGGAGGATCTGTTGTTGCATTGGTCATGGTGGTATATAAATCATCAATGGAAAATATCAGTGTTTTCTATAGTTTCTAGAAGGACTTCACTATAAATTTTTTATGGGCTCTTGCAGGAATTAAATTTGTGGTTTCTATAAGACAATGAACCTATTCCAATACTCCAATACATAGGGTGAGCACTCCTCATAGGTTTGAGAGTGTGTGAAAATAATTTCTTATCCTTCCAATAATATAATTTAGGAAGACTAGAATCCATTTTAGTACAATATAATTTAATAGAATAAAGAAGAATATGACATACAAAACTTTGGCTCCCCCACCCCACCATTGGTCCAATAGCTATGTAATTTTAGTTAATAAACTCAAAGAAACAAATAAGTGTGGTAGCAATTATGCAATCTCTTCAGGAAGGCCACTTCTATTAAAATCCTGTTCTGGCGGAATTTCAAAAAGACCCTGAGAACCTTATAGATGTCTGATTTTGATGCATGGATGGGCCTTGAGGAATTTTCCCCCAAAGTCATATGTTTATATACATGTGTGCCACCTTTGAATATTCAATACATACTAGAGGACTACGTATATCACAGTAAAATTATATGTATTTTGATATATATATATATATATATATATCAAACATCAGAGACATCAAACACCTTGATTTGGTAAATAGCCCTAAGTTATTATTTATAACAGCTCTGGTCCCTGTCCAGTCCCAAAGGTGCTGGACTTGTCCTCTTTTCTACTCCCTGGACAAGGTATGGGATAGGGTTCTGGCTTTGCTCAGAATTAGGGACACATAAGAGGAAGAAATTAAAGAGTGTTTCCTACTGTTTTGAGCACCTGCTTTCTAAGACAACCAGAGATATGGAGATTTTCAGATATAAATAGGAAGGTAAGGAGTTGCTATAGGCCACTGCTTAGCTTACATTTTGAAGGAGATGGTCTGTAAATTATTAATGAGTTGATGACTGTTCCAAAAGAAAAAGGATAGAAAATCTCACTGTATATTCAAAAAGAGAGATCTAATTGGCACTCATTTTAGTAATGATAGAAGAAAACCTTTAAATTTTAAAATATTTATTTAGTGGTGAGTAAAGTGCATACAGAAGTATTCTTCTTATAAGTCACCACCTGTCAATAAAATTCAGTCTATTAACTTTAAAATAAATTATTTTTACATTATCTTCATTTGTCTATTATTAAATACATCTATATTTCTCTATTTTATATATTTCTCAATTTTTAATGTATTTCTCTTGCATCACTTGTATTACTTGTCTTCCCGTTGATCATCAATTTGCTTGAGCTGGCACCAGTAACATCGCCATACGCCCTGTCCCATGCTAGTGTAGCCCAAGGGCACCTTCTAGCTCCAGGAACATAAAGAGTCTCAAACCATTTTGAGAAATGTTCAAATCTCTCTGTTCCTACGGAGTGGAAATTTGTCATTTTAGGAAAATGATAAAAGCATTTGTCCTTAACCTGGAGATCCCTTTTCTGGTAATTTTTTTACAGATATGCCAGCATATAAGAAAATAAGAATATTGTGGTTATTCATGATAACATTGTATAAGTTGTAAAAATGGAAATAGTCTAAATTCCACCCATATGAAACCAATCTAATACATGACAACACATTCACAGTACAGGATATGAATGTACTTAAAAAAGAGAAGAGGGCATTTTCACGGTTGCTACAAGTGGGGAGAGAGGGCAGGTAGGATAGAGAAAGGACCACTGTGACAATGATAGTTGGAAATGATCGCTCTGGACAAGAATTGGGTGCTGATAGTAGGTAAAGGGACATATATGATAACCTTTCAGTACCTGTATTGCAAACTATAATGCCCAAAGTGGGGTGGGGGTGGGAGAGAGAGACAGACATACAGACATATAGACAGACAGACAGATAGAGACAGAGACAGAGACAGAGAGAGATCTGCTGATCTGCTGTAGAAGCAGACTAAGGCAGGAAGGAAGGAAACTGGGGGACATTGTTGATGGAAAACATAAACATTAAAGGGATGGGTATTGGAACATTGTACAACTGAAACCAATCATGAACAACCTTGTAACTATATGTCTCATGGAAATGTAATAACAAATTTTGAAAATGATCAATAAAATTCCCTTGGAAAATAAAGAGGAATTTTTTGTAATCTGCTGAGGAAAGAATAGATATATTATTTACAATGATAGATAATAATTTTAATAGTAATATGTTATTGTAGATAGGTAATATTTTCATAATTATATCAAAAAGCTCATTCTATAATATATGTAGTTTATGAATGATCTGTTTTATAATTATACTATAATAATTCATACTATAAAATATTATAACAATTATTACATATTATTAAAGATAGTTTATATCTATATACATTGAAGATAGTCTACTATATATTATCTACTGAGAAAAAGAAAACTATGTACAACATACTAGTTTTTGTATAAGGAGAACTTTAAACTATATATGTTCTTGTATTTGCATTTTAGAAACTGCAAAGTATATCACTTGTCACTTGTCTTCCCATTGTTCATCAATTTGCTTCAGTGGGCACCAGTAACGTCCCCATTTGTTGGGAATGAGGTCCATTATTGTTACTGTTTCTGACATATCGAATACACCAGGGGTAGTTTGCCAGGCTCTGTTGTGGCTCTGGGTTCATTCTAGGGGGACCCAGTCTTTTTCTGTCAGACCATCAACCATCCAGGGCCCATGGGGCAGACCCTGGGTATAGACAAGCCTGTGTCCTGTCTGCCACCTACTGATGCAGCCGGGCACCACAGCCACACCTGCAATACCTCGAGGGGCAGGATAATAATAATAAAATTTAAAACAATAATAAAAATTAAAAAAACTAAAATCAGAAAAGACATTTGTGCCCTTATGTTCACTAAGCACTATTTACGTACAGATAAAATTTTGAAATAACCCAAAGGCCAAGAATAGATAACGCATAAAGAAACTATGTACATATAAACAATGAAATATTATTAGGCTACAAGAAAACTGAAACCATGCAATTTGTTGCTATGTAGATGGCACTGGAGGAGCTCATGATATAGACTCATGTCTCAGAGATCTTGGGAGTCTCCAGGGCTACGCCCAGTGATGTTCAGGATATAGACATGGTTTACTTTTTATTTCTTTTTTGGGGCCACACCCAACGATCCTCAGGGGTTACTCCTGGCTCTGCACTCAGAAATTACTCCTGGTGGTGCTTGGGGGACAATATGGAATGCTGGGATCGAACCTGGGTGGGCCGCACTTCAGGCAAACGCCCTCCCATTTGGACTATCGCTCAGGCTTCCTGACACAGATTTTTAATCCCTGTATTCTCTGGCCACAGATGACTTTGTGAAAGATCAAAAATCTCAAGCCAGAGATAGTATAGAAGGTAAGTTATTTGCTTTGCATGAGGGTGACCTGTTTGATCCCTGAATTGAATATGGTTCCCTGCACATTGCCAGGGATCAGTCTTGAGCTGAGTGAGGAGTCGCTCTTGAACATCACCAGTACAGTTCCAAAAATCCAAAAATTGGTGAATCAAAAAAAAAAGGTAATTTTTTCTTTCTGGGTCACACCCAGCAATGCTCAGGGGTTACTCTTGGCTCTGCACTCAGAAATTACTTCTGGTGGTGCTCGGGAACCATAAGGGATCATGGGGATCGAACCTGTGTCAGCTGCAAGGCAAACACCCTCCCTCCTATGATATCACTCCGGTCTCAAAGGTAATTTTTTTTAATTAACAAAGACTAATAAGAGGCTGGAGTGATAGTATAGCAGGCAGGGTGCTTTATCTTGCACTAAGCCAACCCAGATTCAACCCTGGCATCCCACGATTCCCATAAGGCCACCAAGAGTAATTTTCTTATCTCTGAGCATCTGAGCACAGCTGGTCTGGCCCCAAATCCCTTCCACTGCCCCTACCCCCCCAAGTACCAATAGGGTTGCCATGATAGTATAGAAGGCAGGCCCTTGCCTTGCACACAGCTGACACAGGTACTTCATACGAACCCTCAGCACCACCAGAAGTGATCCCGGGGTACTATGGATCAGATTCTGCCCTGAGCCCTGCTGGGTGTGAGACAAACTCTGGAGGCCAGTTATCCTTACCCAAGAAGACCAGGTGCCTGTAGTTCTCCAGCATCTCATCTCTGTACAGTGCTTGCTGAGCCTGGCTGAGGCAGTTCCATTCCTTCTGAGAGAATTCCTACGGCCACGTCTCTGAATGTCAAAAGACCCTGAGAACCTTCCCGAAAGGATACACACTAGTAAGAATTACTATATGCGCATTGGAGTTGGTGCAGGGGAAGTGTTGACAAAGAGAAACAGCGCACTATGCCTTTGTGAATATTAATGAACAGAAACCCTATTTAAAGATGTGTTAGGAATAATGAGCCAGCAAACTACAAGACCAAAGAACAAAGGCGTCTTTGTGTCTCCCTCAGTAGGCAAAGATGCTCCTGTCTCCCTGCTAAGTCCTGTTAGTGCAGTGAGAATGCTACGGGCCAGCAAAGGAAAATCACCAGACGTCAAACTCCCAGTTTCCTCCAATGAACAATTTTGTTAAAGCAGACTCATAAGAGTTGATGTGGGTTTTTAATTGGTGGGCAGAAGTTCTGCTGATTTGGGACTTTGTTTTCAATTTGCCTTTTGTTCCACTTTTGTTAGGGGAAATTACTTTTTAATTTTTTGAGATCAGCACCTTTAAAATTGTTTTGGTTTTCCAACAAGTTGAGTGTCTTACTGATTTAAATGGGTTCAAATCCAGCACTTGAGTGGCCTCTGGCAGCTTAAAGTTCCCGTGACTTACTTTATCCTCCTGTGAATGGGGATGGAGATAATGGCCCTGAAACGCCTCCAGTTAGGATTTAAAGAGATGACTTGGAACACATTTATACAAGTGCTTGGAACCTCTGACGCATCTTGTACATGTTAGCCATAATTGTTTTCTTATCTGGTGATTCATTGGGAGAGGGACAAATTGAAGGGAGAGAACATTCTAAGATGAGAATTTAGACCAGCAGGGATTAGGTTTAAAGAGACTTGAGAAATGTTTTTTATTAAGCAGAATGGATCTTGAATTTGAGAACTAAACCTTAACTATGAGTTTGCATTTGTTTATATTTTTGTATTTTGGGTTTTTGGGGCTATTTCTTAGTACTCAAGGAACCATTGGTACCAGGAGGATTGGTGCCAAGAATCTAACAGGGGTTGGTAGCATGTGAAGAAGGCACCTTGACCTCTGTACTGTCTTTCTAGCCCTGATTTTATATTTTGGATCTTTAGGTACATTAAGCATCCAGAGTCAGCCTTTAGTACTTTCGGCAAAATTAACAATATCCAATGAAGCTATCAACCCCAAGACTAATGCTTGCCTGAACCATCATCCTAATACTGCCTTTTTGTTTTGCATTATTCTGTCACCTTTCATTACATATCATTTTACACAAGTCTGTTAGGACATTCCAGACAGCTGCATGGCTCAACCTTTTTAAGTGCATTTTGGCAACGTGGATGGTCAAATGAGAACAAGTGGAGAAGAGAAGGTAGCAATCTCGAACACACTCAAGTCACTCACCCTCCCTCTGAAGGATGGACAGCTTCTCTGCAGGTGCTTAAGGTGTAGGGATGGAGGGGGTGGATGGGGGGAAACATTCAATTAGTAATTTGATTTCTCTTATTTAAAAAAAATTATTTTTGGTTTGAGACCACATCCCTCAGTGCTCCCTGCTCAGGAGTGACTCCTAGCGGTGCTGTGAGGACCGCCTGTGGGTCAGGGAATAGAAACGAACACTGGCATAAGCAGCCACATGCAAAGCAAGGGTAGTAACTCCTGTGCTATTTCACTGGCCCAGTATCTTTTATTTTAACTTGGCTGGTACTGCGAGAGTCCTGAAACACTGTGCTGAATGAGAATTGCTCTGTGCTGTGAGGGGCTCAGAGATAAGTAAGGCAGATAACTCACGGAAAGGTAGGCTCTGATGGACAGGAGATGGAAAGAACTGCTGTGGAATTGGGATGCTGAGGATTTGCATCACGTAGAAAGCTTCTTTGATCTATTTTTGTGACATGCAGCTCTTTGTACGTGAATACATTCACTTGTGCGAATTAGAGAGGAAAGGAGGGGGCACGGCTTGGGAGAGGGCTGCAAAGGGCAGGTGTTCAGCGGATGGCCACGGAAAATGATAACCAACCACTGAAATATAAGGTCCTGGGGAGAGGCATTCTTGATGAGATTATTTGCTTTTTTAAATCTCCTACATGTGTCTAAAACAATGGCACTTAATAAAATACTTTACAAGGAGTGGGTGATGGAGAGATAGAGCAGAAAAAATAGAATGGGAAACGACTCATTAGTATGGAACTGTAAAGCAGTGTGTGTGTGTGTGTGTGTGTGTGTGTGTGTGTGTGCATGCTCTCACACATGTGCTAACATGTATGTGAAAGAAAGAAGGGTTGGGGCCAGTTAGAAGAACTCGTTTCAAAGAAGTTTCTAAAGCAGATCCTGCCATCCACTGGATCTGAGATTTGCAGAGAAATCATCCATAAAATCACTTTTTAAAATGCCAAAATATTTACTTTGGGAAGGAGAGAGTAAAAAGTCCTGACAGAAGAACTGGGATTTGGTTTGGGGGAATAAAGACCATAAATCTTTGATTTGCTTTAATGAGAGCCTCTGGGGTTTTTAAATCACTGTGCTCGGATGGATGTTCTGCCCCATTCTGTACAACGTGGAGCAGCTGGGTATGTGTGTGTGTGGTGGGGGTGGTGGAGAATGAGGCCTTCATGTGCAGCCATCTGCATGTTTCACATTTTCAGGGTGGTTCTGAGTAATCTAATAAACCAGATATCTACAGTCCTCAACCTCCTGAAGCTTCTAGACTGTGCCTTAGCAGTGGTTAGACTGTATCTCAGCAGTGGCGTGTCGGGTGCTGTGGACCTTCTTTTGTCTGACTCCCAAAGGCCCTCAAGCCTCTTGCTAGCTTTCCCAATATTGTGTGGAGGGCTCAGAAACCTGCATTTTGATGAAGAAGGATGGGAGGGGGAGTGGAAAGGTCGAAGGTGGGAAAAGTTAAGTCATTCCTGGCTTTCAAAAACGATTCTCAGGAAAGAACACTGGTCCAGAAATGTGGTGAGTAAATAATCTGAAATGCCTCCAACTACAAATATCTCTAAGTGCTAGGAAAATGTTAGCAAACATCCTTTTTTAAATGCTAGCAAGGCTGAGCTTGCAAAAAAAAAAAAAAGCCTGGGTGTTTCCAGGGGTCATTTGGGAAAGGGGGTGTGGAGGCAGAGCAGGAAGTCTGAGCATTTGCTCTGGACCAGCTTGGGTGATGGTGACTGCTCTGAGCACATCCCGTGGCGCTGAGACTCCTATATCCTGCCTCCAGCTGGGGCCACACAAGACACACAAGAGTTATGTCTAAGTGAGCAAGTAGGATAAAGGGAAGCTGGATACCAGCAAATAAAGAACTTCTCGCTCTCTCTCCTTTCTCTTACTCTCTCAAAGGACTGAGATATTTATTATTATTATTATTATTATTATTATTATTATTATTATTAATTGTTTTATGGGGACATATCCAACAGCACTCAGGGGCTATTCCCAGCTCTGTGCTCAGTAGTGGTCCTGGGCCAGTATGTGTGCTAGAATTCAAACTAGGGTCATGTGTTAAGACAGTTGATGAAGGGCGAGTGTACCTCTTCCTGTACCTTCTGTCTGGCCCCAGTTTTTTGGCAGGGTGGGTGGGCAACTTGGGACACATTATGTGATATTTAGGGCTTACTCGGCTCTGTGCTCAGTGATCTTTCTGGACGGGTTCTGGGGACCACATGCTGTGCTGGGGATTGAATCAGAGTTGGTCAAATGCTAAGCAAGTACCTTAATCTTTGTACTTTCCCCGGGCCTTAAACTTCTCTCTCTTGTCTGGACTTGTGGTGGATGGATGGGTCTTCCAAGAACTCCTTCCAATGGCCATGCTTCCCACAAAGATGGTCTCTGCAAATACTAAAGAAAAGGGCTGCATGAATAGTTATATGACCAACAACCAATTGGACACGTGGGAAAAATAAAAAAATAGAGGTGTCTTAGAGATGGCAATAGAGGCACTAACTCATAAGCTGAATGCTAAGATTACATAACCCTGGAGCCATCATCAATGGATTCGAGCAAACATTGACAGGCTTCCCAGGGAGAAAAGATGGAAAATCACCAACTCTCAGCAATTTCCCAACCCTTGATTAGAAACTCTTGGCAGCTTTGTACACTGTCTGCCTCAATGGGATGGAACAGCAGGTGCTTGGCTAATGTTTGTTGAAGGTATTAGCAAATAATGCTGAAAAACGCCCCTAGAGTTTTACACTGGGATTTTTGCAGTCACTCTGCCAAGGTGTGAGGGGCTTCCATGGTCAAGTAAGAGTTTCAATCCCTAGCATGTAAATACCTTCCACTCTGCACCCCAAAGACCAAACGCACTGGCCCCAGAAGAGTTCATACGGCTAGTGGGATCTTTCCAAAGGAAAATTAGCATTCAGAGAATGAACATTTATTCTTTGATTAAGTAACTTAATTTGGGCCTAATCTCTCCATCACAACCTGTGCTTTAGGCAGAGGCAGTGACTGACGATATACTGCTCGGCTGCGCATGGGCTTCTGAAGACCATCATTAGGTCACAATTAGGAGTCAAAGGTTCTGGAGCACTTGCATCAGTTTGTGCATTGTGCACCAGCCTAACTGCATATGGGAGTTTGGGGGAACTTTGCATCCTCAAGCTTCAGAGAATCACCCTTTAGTTGGGTCCCCATGGAAGAGAACCCCAAATGATCCTGCATTAGCCCAGCATGCAAAACAAAAACAGAGATGTGTGATCACTTGAACTCTGCTCTCTGACCCCCAGTTAAATCAGAAATAAGTAGATGCCTCCAACAACCCCAAAAAGGGCACACGACGGCAGCTCTATGGTCTGCCTGGGCATCTTTGATCATTTCTTTTCTTGTTATTAGACCTTCTTGGGCCAGAGCTATGGTGGACACAAATCTAGATGAAAAGTTTGCTCATAAACTTAGGTATTTTGGAAGCAGCCCATGTATATAACTGGAGCAAGTGCCCACCTCTGCTTTGTTGGTTAAGGAATTTCCCAATGTCCAGTGATTTTTTAAAGGAAACTATTGAACATTATCAGATACCACAAGCTGACAAAGCAGAGAAGCAGTGTGAGATATGTAAGCACAAAACTCTGTTCTCTGTCTTCCTCAGTACCCTTTCTATGTCTCACAGTACTGAAATCCTGGTTTTCGGCAGCAAACCTCTCACTCCAGGTGTCCTTCTTAACCACATTGACAGATATATCCCCCATGCCCCAAAACATCCAGATAATTTGAGAGTGGAATTCAAAGGAACTTATTCTGGAAAAAACATGGGTTCACTTTCTTGGGCTATGTTTAATGATAATAGGGTGTATCACTTGTATCACTTGACTTCCCATTGTTCATTAATTTGCTCGAGCAGGCACCAGTAACGTCTCCATTTGTTGGGAATGAGGTCCATTATTGTTACTGTTTTGGCATAGGGTGTAGATGGCATGAAACGCATTTGTACGTTCAGGGTTTTAGTTTGAGGTCAGTGTTATGCTCAATAGTTGTTTGCATACTTGTGTGTGTTTCACTTTACTATCCAAAAGACCTTTGTGAAATAATTTTCATAGCACATGCATAGTTAAAACTTCTATTTATTTATTATTTAGTTCTTTGGCTTTTTGTCCACAACCAACAGTGCTCAGAGTTTACTCCTGGATCTGTACTCAGGGACACTCCTGGCAGATTCAGAGGATCACAGATGGTATAGGAATTGAACTGTGGTCAGATGCAAGGTAAGTAACCTGCCCACTGTATTTGACACCCCCAAATTATTCTATTTAAACAAAATAATACTATTAGTATTGCATTAATATTGTAAGTGCATTTCTATTTTCTCCTTGTAGAATAGAAATATAGACTGAATTGAAATAGTCTGGGGTAGACTTGCCAACTGGTATGAGCCTTGGACAAGTTACTTTGCATCACTGTATCACTGTATCACTGTCTTCCCTTTCATCATCGATTGGCTTGAGCGGGCACCAGTAACATCTCCATATGTCCTGTCTCTAGTCCTGAGACAGGACTAGACAGGGCTCTAGTAGAGCCCAAAGGCATCTGCTTGCTCCAGGAAAATAAAGAGCCTCAAACCATTCCATCAGGTCATGGGAATGAGGTCTAAAATTGTTACTAGTATTTGGCATATCAAATACAACATGGGTAGCTTGTCAGGCTCTGCCATGCGGGTAGTATACTCTTGTAGTCATCTCTAAAACCAGCATTTATTGATGAACCAAGTGGCCGCATGCCGCGAGCTGGGCTGTTATAGGCTGGTCTGCTGGGTGTGGTTCTGACAAGAGGGAAGTCCAGATGTGGAAAATGGAGGCCCTCATGGAGTGGGGGTCATCTGGCTTGTTGCAAGGCTCTTCTGGGGGTGGTGGGCCAGGGCTAGAATCAGCCATCCCTCCTGGGTGCCTCATGAGCGGCTGGGCACAGGGAGAGCCAGTAGCAGCTCTGCGCCATGTCTTTGCATATCTCTTTGCATATCTCTGCTTTTTTTTCCTTTTCTCATTTTTTT
Organism: Cryptotis parvus; assembly: GCA_021461705.1. NCBI lineage: Eukaryota > Metazoa > Chordata > Mammalia > Eulipotyphla > Soricidae > Cryptotis > Cryptotis parvus. The sequence continues at coordinate 36,186 of JAJIBD010031627.1, read as the reverse complement.
GGTCTTGGTTTTGGGACCAAATCTTGCAGAGCTCAGGGACAATACCCAACTCTGTCATTCCTGACAGCATGCAGGCGAGGATGCTGCAGTGCCTCTTCTTGAACCCTTGTCTGTTTTAGGAAAGCCTGCACTCAGCAGACTATCTTTCAGGTGCTGTGTTCATTTTAAAAAATGGGCATATGATCAGTGCCTGACTTTAAACATGGTTGTGAGGACTCTGTTCAACAAAATTTGAAGAGTGCCTGCAAATAGCTGACAGTCATCATGTCTAGCCTGATTTACCTGAAGGGTATAAGAACACTCATTGGAAAAGAAAATGTGTGATCAACCTTCACAACACATTAGTCACAATAAAAACAAAACATCAACTTACTTGCCTATCAACAGATGACTGCTTAAGGAATCTGTGGTCTGTAAAATCGATGAAATACTGCTCTGCCATCAAAAAGGATAGGATTATGTTAAGTGCTATACTAACATACCAAATACAGAGAAAGTTACTGAGTGATTTCATTCATATGAATATGAATTATAGAAGTCAACTAACTGATAAGAGACCCCCAACAAAACTAACTCATAGAGTGGGTTGAAGGAACCAACAGAAAAGAGGGGAGAGTGGGGTGAATCTGGAGAAGGGTCTTTTGAATAATTGGGTGGTGTTGTAAAATTTGAGCAGGCACAGTAGCAATCACATACATAAGGAGGAGTGACTTTAACCCTTCACTCTATAATGCCTTATAACAATGATAATCAAGTTAAGAACATTTCTCCGATTCCTTCTTTCACTTGAGTGAGGCTTGATAATCCAAGCATAGCTCTTTGGATTCCTACCACCTACACAGCAAAGCCTGGCAAGCTACCTGTGTTTTATTTACTTGTTATGCCAAAAAACTAGAAACAATTATGGACCTCAGTTCCATGACCTGAAGAATGGTTTTAGGGCTCCTCCTGTCCCTGGAGCAAGCAGATGCCCTTGGGTTACACTTGCTTGTGACAGGACAAATGGAGATGTTACTAGTGCCCACTCAAGCAAATCAATGAACAATGGGAAGACAGTGATTTAGTGGGACATTTTGATAAAGTTAGCCTGATGGTGTGAAAGCACTTGCAAAAGCCAGGCTTTGTGTCAGGTGATTTGATTTATATTACCTCCACTAATCCTTCAATATTATGAGAGAGACCCTGGCTATTATACCTGTTTTACAGATGAGGTAATTGAGGCTTAGAGAGACGAAAATTATTTTAAAGGTTTGTGGTTGTTTAATCTGTGCTCTTGTAAATGTTTTTACTTGTATAGAGGATCTGTTTGATGCTATTTTCTTGATTAGAAATGCTGCCCCTGATTTTATCATCATTCCCATGAGAAAATACTGTCCACATTGCAATAACTTACTTATGTTTGTATTTGTGGGATGCGCTTAGGCAAAACCCCAAAATAAATGAAGAGAAATGAAAAATCACCAATGAAATGAGAAGGTTTGCTTTGGAAGCAATGCTTTGTAGAAGGAACAGAGCAGGAACAAGATCTGCCTTCTAATTGCTGTCTGTAAAATTATAGGCTGATTCCCCAAATAGAGGTTCCTCTATTTATGTGGAGTGGGTCCCCGATTAGGCCCCTGAGTTCAGTGCTTGTGGCTTCCCTCCCTCTTCAGATTTCTTTTTTTTGTTTTTGCTTTTGGGGTCACACCCAGCAATGCTCAGGGGTTTCTCCCTGGCTTTGCACTCAGGAATTACTCCTAGCGTTGCTCAGGGGACCATATGGGATGCAGGGGATAAAACGCCCTACCGCCTGGGCGCTGGGGTATCGCTTCTGGCCCCAAGATTTCTTACCTTAGTGACCAAAGTCAGCATTAGCAAAGTACTTTCTGCTCTAATATTTCCTTCCTCAGAAAATTGTTTCCCTTTATCAAAAGTTACATCTTGCAGATTTTAGAGAGAATTGAGTATTAATATGGAACAAGTACTAATGCCTTATAAAAGGTGATGAATTAATTAGGGGACTTGAAAGTTACAGATGTCTCTAAGTCTTGCTGTATCAAGTCCCCTTATGTTTTTCTTGTTCTTAGTAGTGTATAGACACTGGGGAAACATTTACCTTATGTTCGGAAGAATATGCTATAATAGTTCATGCCCCAGTTTTGTGAGATCTTGCCCTGATACACCACAGTTTGGAAAACATCTTGTAGCAGATGGCACAAGCATATCCATGTGAAACTCATTATTCAATCAGATGAACCCCTTTCCTTGGTTGATGACATGAACTTTCCAACGTTCCAATTTGTTACAACTTTAATCAGTTTGGACCTCCTTGGTTTTAAAGTATCTCTGTCACAAATAGTCACATCTAGGAAAAGATTTGAAATCTCTCCAAGTTCAAAATGGGAAACAGTTTCACAGAGGTCTGTGAGAAAAGAACATTTGAGAAGAATTGCCGATATGCAACCAATGGGACAGAGTCTGTCCTCTTGCGTTCTGCCAGGACTTCGGACGCCAGCTCCATTGACCCGGGGCAGCTGTGCCTGCCCCTCGGTCTCATTTATCCCAACTGTAAAGTGAGGATAATAGCTATTTATATGCCTTACAGGGCTATGGTGGTGATTAATTAGTTAATGTGTTCAGTGTGCTTTGAAGTGCTAAGTGCCATTAAACTTCATTTAGATTACTCTAATCACCCATGAACCCAGGGTTCTCTTCCACCAGCTGAAGATTGGGAATCTCTTGACCAAATGTCTGAAAAGCCTATCCCTAACTGGCTCACAGTGGTATTTGCAATTAAAAAAGAAAAAAGAGTTAAACACCTGCACAATCAGTGTATGCGAGCCAACCTGGGCCATCCTAATCTCACTGAGATAGGGAAGGTAAATATTAGCTCCCTCTCCCCCTTTCTGCTGCATTCCCTCTACCCTAGTCACCGTATCTCAATATCAGAGTTTCAGAGTCTGAAAAGTCTGAAACAGAAACTGAAGCTAACGACCTTTTGCAACTCCAGGACTATGCCCAGCAATGCTCTGGCTGGGATGCTTGATGCTCACTAGTCCTGAGTGCAGAAAATGGCCAGGAGTGGGGGCCCCGCTGGATGTTAAGTGTGGGTCACAGGCATACCAGGAGTGGGTCCTGGCACGGGTCTGAGTGCATGAGCTGAACTTCTCTAGAGGAAGAACCGAAAGTCTCCAACTCTGGGCTTTCTCTGCAGAGGCTCCCTAAACTTCTTAGGAACTAACTTGTTGAAAGCAAATGCTTGAAGTTACCTGTCACAGAGCTGACTTCCAGGAGCTTCCTGGGAGTCATGTGAGAGAGGTGAAAGGAGCAATTGCTAACTAGCTAGGTGGTGCAGCAGACTTCTGGCAAGATCAGGGTCAATGCAGGCACTGTGCAAGCCCCCAAAGGAGTGTCTGTTCCCTCCTTCCACTCATTGCCAAGGTATTCCTTCTACCAGTGAGATCAAGCAGAGAAATGCCATGAGCATCAAGGTGGTATGTCCCAGTGGTCATTCTTATCCTTAGAGCTCCATCATCCTTCTCCACAGGCAGTGGGATTAGAAAAGATTGTGATGCCCAGTAAACTGCAGCAACACTCACTGGAAACAAAACACCAAGGGGTCCCACTGCTGGGCCAGGCCCTGGACTCTAGGGAGCACCATCAGTAAATCACCAGGTTTTGCTCCTCCACCCTATGAGATGCAGATGTCTTGGACAGTGACAAAGGAAATCATTGAGGGATAACCACGCATGTTTGACTAAAGATAGTGTTGTTTGTTTTGTGGCCACACCTAGCTGTATGCAGGACTTATTTCTAGCTCTGTGCTCAAGGAGCACTCCTGGCAGAGCTCAAGAGACCCTGTGTGGTGCCGGGCATCAAAATGGAGTTGGCTGCATGAGAGAGCCTTAACCACTATACAATCTCCCAATCCAAAGGATTATTTTTTAACTACAAAAGAGAAAAAAAAGCATATTTATGAAAAATTGGTCCCTTTTATTTTTCCTTTTGTTCTTTTCTGTGGCCCCTCAGCATCCATCTTCCCCACTCAGGGATTGAAGGACATACACTGGTCTTTTTTCATTTCTCCTATGTAATCAGCATTTTCTCAATGAGCAGCCAGGGGAAGGAGTTTTAAGTGTTTAGCTTAGTAGGGCTAGCCCAGTTTAGATGTAAGATAAGATATTCCAGATTAGGTTTGCCTTCCCTGTTGGGTAAACACTTCTGGCATATGTAGTACATGTGTCACAGAAATAGCAGGCCCCAAGAACTCAGATAATTTGCAAGAACTTTCCTTATGTACAGCATGAGCTGTTTCCTCCAGGTCTGTCCTGGGGTCAGGAATTGGGGGGCAGCCTGAAGGCTGAAGGTCAGGTGAACTTCTGGCAGTAGTCACCCTGTTTCTCTGAGAGCCATTGCTGGGCTAATCGAGGGAGGGAATAAACCAATGTGTAGTGCCTCAAGAACAAAGGTATAAAGCAGTCTCATCGCAAAAATAAGTAATTTTGTGAAGGGAAAGCTTAATACATTTGTATACCTTTTAAAAGACCTAAAACTATCAGCTATAGATGCAAAAAATGAAATTTGTATACATTCCAAAGCAGAAAGGAATATAAATCAGAGTGACTAGCTTTCACAGAAAATTTGGATTGCATTAATTACATTGGGCAGTGAATTTACTGATATTAACACATTTTTCATACTCTCATCACAGAAATTGAGTAAAGCCTCCATTTTAAGGGGTTTCAAGTCATTGCACATTTTGCTTTGATCAGAAAGTAGCCCAGTTTGGGTATGTACCCAAAGAACACAAAAATATTGTTCAAATTGGTTTATGAACCCCCTTTCTATTGCCATATTAGTTAGAATAGTTATGAGTTGGAAACAACCTGTCTCTATCAGTTAAAGAATAGAGAAGGAATCTGTAGACTATCTAAGTCTATATATGTAGACTATCTACATATTGGAATACTACTCACCTATCAAAAATATCTGATTCTGCCATTTGCAACCACATGGATAGTCCTAGGGGGAATTATGGTAAATGAAATAAGTCAGATAATAAAAGAAAAACACCATATGCATTAACTCATTTGAGGCTGACAAAGAAGCAAAGTAAACAAACCAAACCAAACACAAACTCTTAGACTCCAAGAACAAAATCATGTTCACCGTAGAAAAGGGCAAGTTAGGAGGAAAAATTGGGGTAAAAGATGTAGATGTTGGAAGGTAAGACAGGAAACTATAGTTTTACTTGAGTGTAAATAAATGTTGATATGCACCACAATTGCAGCCATTTTCAAGATCTGGACTCAGCAGCTCATCAGAACCCCACCTAAGTGAGAAGCCAATTTCAAGTCCAGTATGTCTGTTGCTGTGGCTAGCCTCACCAGGCTTTGGCAGAGCTGTAGTTGGGGTCCCTTCCCCAACCTTGTCCCTTCCGGAAGGCCCTGTGGGTCCACCCAGGAACTGCTTCCTGCACTGTCGGCCATGATCCAGAGATGCAGACATGCAGCAGAGTGACTACCGGCTCTACCTATGGTGCGTGGCGTGAAATATCTCAAAGCCTGGTATAATGATGTACCAGATATCCCATCACATTTTATAGATTTAAGTATGGCTCATACAATCACAAGTGTGTGGGCACAATGTCTGATCCATGGGAACATATCAATCATTTTTCATACAGTGGACTCAAATGGCCTAGTGGGTCCATTGTGAGATTTAATAATCTCCGTTAACTTTCGTCTAAGAATACATTCATTGACCGTATCTAGAGGATTAGCTCCAACAAGCAACCTAGAATAGATTATTCAGTGTATGCTTAGGACAGGCTCAAACAGAGATTGAGAAATATTTGAAATGTCTGTAGGTACAGTGGTGGTGGGTTTGGGTTGACTAGTAGAAACCTACTATGTCCTAGAAACTCAGAAAGTAAATGCAAGAACAGAAACCGGCCAGATTTTCACATAAAAACCCAGAAAAAGTTATTTCTTAATCAATACCATTTCCATATATGGGCTGTAATGGTCAATATAATTAGTGCTGGCTAAGGAGCAGGCATGGGGATAGGGGTGGGTGGGAAATGAGGGTTTTGATGGTAGTGGGAGCACACTGGTAGTAATGGGGTTGATGTTGAATGATGAATCTTTCTAACAACTCTATTGGGGAAAACTGTACTTTGTATATCACGGTGTTTAAATAAAATTTAAAATAATAGAGGTTGCTTATGAGACCCTATGGCTGGAAACTACATTATGTTGTGAACCATTGTTACCTCAATAATGATAAACACATATAAATTTTATCTTGCTGAAATAAAAAAGTCAGCATAGTTTTCTGCATTGCTACATTCAGTATTACAAAAATGAAATGAACTGTTTTGATTTGTAACCAACAGTTCCAACTCTTCAAAAAGTCTCTCCCTGGGAGCTGTCTGTGCTGAGGGGACCCCCAGACTGGGAATTCTCTGTCCTGACTTTGGGGAGATACTCTCAGGTAGAGGAATATCTCCCCAAACCACACAATGGAGAAGAAACGGGGCCTATGTGGACTCTACACTGTGGACCATCAGACATTGGAGGTGAGAAGAATTAATGATTCTATGAAGGTAAAGTGACCACTATTGGGTGGACATGTGGCTGTGGGTGTGATTAAGCCCAGACCCACTCAGCCCAAGCAAGCGTCCTTCAGGATTCCTGCCCCCCAATTTGCCAGAAGATGTCTCTTGCCACTAAAATTATTTTTTTAATTTGGCTTGGCTTTCATAACCCAAAAACTATTCCTTATGATCCCAAAGAAAATACCCTACTTTGTGCAATTAGATTTATATTTAATCATGGGAAATAAGGCACACTTGCCATGTGGGTGGCATACTTTTGTAGTCACCAAGAGTATGCCACCCGCTTGTGTCGTATTTGATATGCCAAATACCGGTAACATTTATATTAGGTCATTCCCATGACCTAATATAATGGTTTGAGGCTCTTTATGTTCCTGGAGCAAGCTGATGCCTTTGGGTTCTACTAGCATGAGACAGGACATATGGAGATATTACTGGTGCCCGCTCTAGCAAATAGATGATGAATGGGAAGATAGTGATAGTGAAGGCACACTGTTGGGTTCTTCTGTTTTCTTCCATGTTCTTTTCTCAAAACCTGGTGACAACATGGAGGTGATGAAAACCTCTTTCCTTCTCCGGTTGCTTGCACTCTGGGCAGGGTGCTAGATGTGTGTTCCCTGTCTTGTTTTGCTTCTCCTTTTTGTTACTTACTTCTGCATATCCTAACATTTCCTTCTGCAGTTGCATGCTCAGAATTAAGTTATGAAGCTTTCTCCTTTGGTGTCTTTACATTGTATAAACCTTGAGGATCATCACTGCACCTTCAGATTATGTTTCCTAAGAAACATGCCGTATCTACCCCAGAAATCTGTTTTTATTTGAGAATTAATGCAGCTAGCTTCCTGCTTTCTCTTTGCTCTAGTGTCTTATAATGTAAGACTGTCATTCTAACTTAAGCGGGGACAGCTGAGAGATTCTAGATCGGCTTTTTTTTGGTTGTTGTTGTTGTTCAAAATTTACAAACTAAGGTGTACTTCTTGTGTGTTTCTTGCCCCAACACCCTACCTGCCTGAAATTCTCCCCCACTTCATCCTGGAATATGCACCATTGTATGGGGCTTATTATTACATTGAGGTATTCTAGTTTCATTAAAAATTCTGGTAAAAGATGTCCCCTATCACTTGAAGAAAATAGATTACAGGTAGAAGCGTTGTTGAAAACAAGCTCCTTCCTTCTGCTTCTCTCCCTCTGCTTCTCTCCCTCCTGTCAAGCTATGAGGGTTACCTAATTTCATATTTAATTTTGTCTTTTTTGTTTCTTTGAAGGGGGATTTTGGGAGGGGGCGGCACTCAGGCTTACACCTGGCTCTGTGTTCAGAGATCACTCCTGGCAATGCTTAGGGTAACACATACTGTGCCATGATCAAACTAGCATTGGCATTATGCAAGGCAACACCTTACCCACTCTACTATCTCTCTGGAGAAAGGGAAATTTTAACTTTTGTATGCTTTTAGCTTGATTATAAATATCAGCAATATGATCAGCTTCCTGGAAGCAAGGAGGCTTGGGTAAGGATTTGCTTTCATATGTCACACCGAAGTCAACAAAAAGCAGAACAGAAAAAAAATGAGCTTCCCCAACAGAGAAGTGGACTTAGAGGAGGGGGCATACTTCCCTGGAGCCCCCATCTCACACCCTGACCTTCATGTTTGCAGCAGCACTGAGTAACTGAGCACTGGACTGATATCCACACCTAGCACAGAAACACCAGGAAATTCCCGGGAGGCTAATACTAAATTCACAGCTTATCTAAGATGGCCCTCAGTGTTGGCATAGGGAATGGCTTATAACAGTTTTCGCCTCCAAATAGGAGAGGCCTGGATCCTCCTATACGTACAGTCTGAGGGAGGACTCATTCCAAGGAGGAAAGTTCTAGCAAAAGTCTCCTCCTTGTTTTTACTCATTGTAGGTCTATAATAGGACTACTGATGTGTTTTCTCAGGCAGCTGTTACTTGTCACTTGTCACTTGTCACTTGTCTTCCTGTTGTTCATCGATTTGCTCGAGTGGGCACCAGTAATGTCTCCATTCATTGGGAATGAGGTCCATTATTGTTACTGTTTTTTGGCATATTAAATACATCATGGGTAGCTTTCCAGGCTCTGCGTGGCTCTGGGTTCATCCCAGGGGGTCCAGTCTTTTCTATGTCAGACCATCAACCATCCAGGGCCTTCAGGGCAGTGCCCTGAGTGTAGACAAGCCTATCTCCTGTTTGTCACCTGCCAATGCAGCATACTTAGCAAACTAGGTCTAACAAGCAATATATATTAGATTATTCAGGATAGCTCCAAACAGTAGTTGCTAGAACATGAAATAATGATGATTCAAATTTGGATGTAACAAACCAGGAAAAGCTTATGACCATACTATTTATACATTGCAATAATCAAAATACAATTATTGTATTTGATAATACAATAATTACCGGCTAAGGGAGCGTGCATGAAAATGGGGGAAGACTGGGGCTGGAGCGGTAGAACAGTGGGTATGGCATTTACCTTGCATGCGTCCGACCTGGGTTTGATCCTCGGCATCCCATATGGTCCCCTGTGCACCACCTGGAGTAATTCCTGAGTGAAGATCCAGGAGTAACCCCTGAGCACTGCCGGTGTGACCCAAAAAGCAAAAATAAATGGGGGTAGGGTAGGAAAGGAAGGTCTTTGGTGTGGGGGACACAGTGGTGATGGGATTAGTGTTTAATGATGAATGCTTGTAGCAACTGAACTATGAAAAACTTTGTACTTTGTAAATCATGGTGTTTAAATAAAGGGGAAAATTTAAAAACAAAAAAAACCCACAAAATTAGAAGACAAAATACCACTGTATCACTGTCTTCCCGTTCATCATCGATTTGCTCTAGCGGGCACCAGTAACATCTCCATATGTCCTGTCTCATGCAAGTAGAGCCCAAGGGCACCTGCTTGCTCCAGGAAAATAAAGAGCCTCAAACCATTCCATCAGGTCATGGAAATGAGGTCTATAATTGTTACTGGTATTTGGCATATCAAATATGACACGGGTAGCTTGCCAGGCTCTGCCGTGTGGGTAGCATACTCTTGTAGTCATCTCTAAATCCAGCATTTATTGATGAACCACGCTACTGCAAGCAGCTGCGCGAGTCGGGCTGTGATAGGCTGGTCTTCTGGGTGGAGTTCTGACGAGAGGGAAGTCTGGATGTGGAAAATGGAGGCCCTCATGGAGTGGGGGTCATCTGGCTTGTTGCGAGGCTCTGCTGGGGTGGCGGGCCAGGGCTAGAACCCGCCGTCCCTCCCCGGGCACCTCTTGAATGGCTGGGCATAGGGAGAGCCTGTAGCAGCTCTGCCCCATGTCTTTGAGTCTCCCTCAGGTTCTTCCCTTCCAAAAATTGAAATAATACTTCCAAGCAAATTGAGGCTAGTATTACCCTGGATACCAAAACTAGAAAAAAGTATCACACACACAAACTACTAACCAATGATCTAAACTGAACACATATCAAAATTCTCAACTAATTACTAGCAAATCTAATTTAATAATGCATCAAAAGGATATACCAAGTAGATTTTCTGATAACCAACGATGGTTCAGTATATAAAAAAATCAATCCAATAATTGATTATCAATAAAAAGTCTATGTGATAATATATCTGACATCCATTTATGAGAAGACAAAATAGAAAATGGGTAAAATGGGTAAAAGATAAAACAGAAGATGGGTAAACTTATTTTTGCATTCTTTGCTCTTTACTCTTAGCAACTGAAAATAAACTGCATTTTAAAAGGTTTTCATTCTAGAATTTATCCAAGGGGAAACTACTTTGCTAGGCTAATGGGTCTCAACCAGGTTGCTCACAAATAAGAATCACCCATAAAGCAACAAAAAATCTGATAACAGGTCCAAAGGGACTATGTATATACATAAACACACACACACACACACACACACACATACACACACACACACACCCCTTACCAAATAACCATGACGTACAACAGATGGATGATTACTGAGTCTAAATATTTCACACGTTGTCTCTCGACTGAGCTCTGCTATGGCATTGGAATGCCTGAGGTTGATTGGGTTTAGAGGACAAGTGTAGGCAGTTGAAACTACAGTGAGCTATGGAATGCCTGGAAGCAGGAAGAGGTGGGTCAGGGGATTAATCCTCTTAGTTGGGGTGAGGGACTCACAGGTCTCTGAAAAGCTGGACCTTGAAGAAATAGTGCACAGTAGACATATACAAAGTCCTTTCTGTTAGTTACCCCCTCCGTGCTATTAAAATGCAGCACCGAATTAGGGGATTAACGGAAAATGTGGGGGTTGAGGAGATGAGGCAAGAATTCCACCCCAGTTCAATCCATGGCACCAGATGGCCCCCTAAGCATCACTGAGTATAGCTCTCTAGGCCCCTAAACACTGTGTGGTGTGAACCTGGCAGTCTCTGGCTCTGTAGGATTTGATCATCACTACATCCTTGGGCCCTCACCTCAACAGTATCACTGTATCACTGTCTTCCCGTTCATCATCGATTTGCTCGAGCGGGCCCCAGTAACATCTCCATATGTCCTGTCTCATACTAGTAGAGCCCAAGGCATCTGCTTGCTCCAGAAACATAAAGAGCCACAATCCATTCCGGAATGAGTCTATAATTGTTACTGGTATTTGGCATATATATCAAATACAACACGGGTAGCTTGCCAGGCTCTGCCGTGCAGGTATCATACTCTTGTAGGCATCTCTAAGTCCAGCATTTACTGATGAACCGTGCGGCCGCTTGGCTGCGCGAGCCAGGCGCTGATAGGCTGGTCTGCTGGGTGGAGGTCTGACGAGAGAGAAGTCCGGATGTGGAAAATGGAGGCCCTCATGGGGTGGGGGTCGTCTGGCTTGTTGCGAGGCTCTGCTGGGATGGTGGGCCAGGACTAGAACCCACCATCCCTCCCGGCGCCTCGTGAGCAGCTGGTCACAGGGAGAGTCAGTAGCAGCTCTGCCCCATGTCTGCGAGTCTCTCCACCTCAACAGTATGCCAGAGAATCATGGGGGAGCAGCCCCCCAGAACTCCTGAACATTGCTTTACGGACTTCCCCACTCAAATAAGAAAATGTGAACAAGAAACAAGCAAGGAAATATGATAACATCATAGGTGAGGCAGATCAAAAAATGTGAACCATCGACTCCTGGTATTTCTCAACCTTTTTCCACCTCTGACCCCCTTCCAACTTTCCTTCTTTCCTTCCTGTCCCCTCTGTCCTGCTGATTGTCCTCCTAATCTCACGCAGTTTCCCCTCCATATCTGTAGTTTTCATCTCTGTCCCCTCAGAATACCCTGACCCCCGATGAGGGGAGTTTGCTGTGAATGGTGTAGCCCTGGACAGCTGCAGAACTGAACTCTGGCCCTTCTAGCAGCAGGAAGAAGGCAGGAAGAAGGATGCTCTATACTCAGTAGGTGAGATCCTGCAACATGCTCCAAAGACTCAAGCTTCCAAGGTTCTAAGAGAACCCAAGTGAGCAGAACGCCAGTGCAGGGAGAGGCTTTTTCTCGTTTCAGCCCTGACAGTCCTTCTTTCTCCCTGCTTCCCCTTGGTGGATGTTGTCAGAGTGGAAACATTAGGGCCAGCAGCATGCCATCACCTTTGAGGGTCTGACCAGGAACAGGACCCAGTGGTCTGAGGAGAAGAGAAGCCCCTTATCCCAACCCTAGAAGCACTTCAGTGCAGGTCTGTCAACAGCTGCAGTTGGTCATGACACCAGAAGAGCTCCACAGAAAATCTCCCAGAAGGAACCCAGGCCTGCTGGTCACCAGGCACAGCCCTGCGCCTGTCAGATGCACCCCAGAGCCTTCCATCGCTCCAGCTAAATCTGTCTTGTCCCTATTACCAGAGACTAAGTCACTAATCTCCATAATCTCCATTTGGACCACCAAGATTTTGGGCAGTAGGCTACAGGGGATGGGGTTTCTCCACAGGAACTGGGGGCAAAGCCCTCCCTGGGGTGTCATCTGAAACTTCTCAACCTGGAGCTCCCTGATCATTACTGGGGGACCTTGTTTGGTGAGATCATATCCATACTTCAGGGGATCCTGCTTGGTGAGACCTCATCCATACTTCAGGGGAGGGAGCTTTATATGAATGGATTTTTGTCTTGCTTGTCATATCTCACTTCATTCTGCCCATAAGACCTTTTGGATGCAGGTTTTGGCAGAGCTTTTCTTCATGCCAAAGGAGATTCTCTCCATAGCTGCATTCAGGAATCCTAAGGCCAAACTAAGTCCAGTTTGAAATTCGTGAACTTCCCCCCACCCTCTTTTAACAGAATGACTGTTTTAAATGGGCATCTGTCTGCCTCTATTGCAGAGGATCTACCTTTCTTCAGGTTCTTGTGGATGAGGTAGTTGGAGTCACCCCACAGGTCTTTAGTTTACAGCTCATGGAGCATCACCAATTACAACTCCCAATTGGAGGCAGGGATGCTAGAATCCACTGCACTAGGAAACTCCCACCAGACTACGCTGCTCTCTGATCCATTGCACCTCTCATAAACGAGGGTTTGTGGAGCTTGTGGAGCTGGGCAACCTGTTAGCATGTCCCTAGGCAAATAAGGGTCTATATGATGACCAATTGGATAGCATATATAGATAAAGTACTAAAAGACCTTTTGATCTGGTCCCTCTCTCCATATTTCCTTCATAACACCTTCAAGCATTTCATCCTTGGCAAGAGGGAAGGAGGCATGGGGAGACCTTTGTTAATCGTGCCTCTATGAGAACTATATGAGAACTGCTTAGGTAATGAGATAAAGTCCATGGTCACTCCACTTCATGTTTTCTGGAAGGGAAAATATTGATTTTTCTGGAGCCGGTGACCTCTATTTTTTCAGGCAGCTGTGAAGCAGAACTTCCATAAGGACTCTGCCCACCATCATAGCATCATTCTCAGAAGGTATTTGGGCAGCTAACTCTGGAGGCTCCATTGAGTCTGGAAGCCTGGTGAAAGAAGTGAGATACCCCTTTGATAATAGATTTCACTGACCTCTGTGTCCACTGTTCACACCCAAGAAGGGCTCCTCAGGCTTGTGTAGCAGGGAATGGAGAGAGGGTGGGGACTTTTCTCATATTCACCTTAGATGGTGTCCCTGACATGAATTCACCAGAGCCACATTGGCTTGGGAGGTGGGCCATGAATGGATGGATAAAAGATAATTTGCCTTTCAGCATCAGGTGACATTACAGCACATAGAGTTATTATGTGTTATTAGGTTGTGTTCTTAGGTTCCTTTCACAAGAAGGGAAAACCCTCATTCCTAATGCCCAAAGTTATGTTAGAGTGACCATCTTATGGGGGTTGGGGTGTTCCCTGGAGCCCTCCTCTGAGTTCTCACGTTGTGGGGAAATCCCTACATCTGGAGCAAGCTGAACAGTGGGGGGGCTTCCTGTTTATGGTAGTATGGTGTGGCTCTGTAGACAGCCCCATTTCATGCACTGTGAAGGTCCAGCCTCCAAATTGGACTCTCCTTTTTAAATTGGACCCTGATAAAGAATCAAACCATGTTGAATCTATTTCCTTAGGAAGTTCCTGCGCCTCCTTTGATTCTTAGTAGCTCCACTCTGTAAGATCTTTGATACTGGGGATTTTGACTCAAGTTAGAGTAAGGCTTTCGCTTGGGTTCACTGACTGTTATCTTCATATCCGTATACTTGCCCGGAGCCTGATATAGTGAGAATACTTACTCATTTGCCTCCTCTTTGGGAATGTGTATGTGAGAAAGAAGATTTGTCTCTGGGGGAGGGGGAAGGAAATGATTGTTTTCTCAGAACCAAGAATAGTGAGTCAGTTTCTAATGAATATTTATTGAAAAGTGAGTCCAAAGAATGAAGGAACTAGTGGTGTAGGAAGACCTGATCAAAAATATCTTAGCTTCAGCTGCAATAACAAAGAACCGTATTGGGGGAGGTATTGTGAAGAACCAAGAATGATTTCTCATAGTGTTGGAAGATGAGGGCTTGAGATCAATATTCAACAGTGTCAAGTTCTATTGGGGGCTGCTCCCAGGTTTCAGACTTACAATTCCTCGTTTCAGAATAACATGGTAGAGAATGAAAGCGGGCGTAAACCAGAATCTGACTTGGCGCTCATGGCAGTACTGATTCCATTCAGGATGCCTCTATCCTCAGGGCCTCCTCCGAAGATGACCATCTCCAGACAACATTGTATTGGAGACAGGATTTCCAATGGTGAATCTGGGGCCAGCTGCTCTCAGGGTATAACACAAGGCTAGTTAATATAATAGCAGTACAGGAAAGAGGTAATTAAGGACACACCTAATATGGCAACTAGGAAATGATTTTAAAAGCCACCAAAATTCTATGCTTAATTTTTAATTAATTATTAGGAGTAATTCCAACCACTTGCATTTTCTACTATTGCACACATATACACAAACACATATAAACACATTCTTCTTTTTTGGTGGCGGGGGATCACACCTAGCAATGCTCAGAGGTTATCCTGGATCTGCACTCAGGAATTCTGGCGGTGCTTAGGGGAGCACATGGGATGCCAGGGGTCAAACCTGGGTCAGCCACTTGCAAGGCAAACACCCTACCTGCTGTACTATTGCTCCGGCCCCTACATACACATTCTTCAAAAAGTGTGCGTGTGTGTGTGTGTGTGTGTGTGTGTGTGTGTGTGTGTGTGTGTGTGTGTGATTTTCTAATATACAAAATGGCACCATTTAATGAATTCCTGTGTACTCTTGTTGGGGACGCCGCCGGGTTCCCAGCAGTACCGTGAAGCAAGTTCCCTCCTACCTCCGAGCCGGTGGGGAATGGATGAAAACTCAGGAATCCGGCACAGGTTTTAAAATGCTTTGCTTATTACAGATTCAGGCATACAAATCAGCAATAGGAAAAACCTTCTGCTTAGAATTTCCAGCTAGAACTCCAGTCATGTGTAGGCCAAGATGGCAGCCACCACGTGTTAAGGCCCTGTAAAGAGGAGACAAAGACACAACTCCCAAGAAGAGTGTGAGCCCCAAAAGAGAGCCGAGAGAGAGAGAGAGAGAAAAAGAGAGAGAGAGAGAGAGAGAGAGAGAGAGAGAGAGAGAGAGAGAGAGAGAGAGAGAGAGGAAGCAGGTTGGTTTTATGCCCCTCAACTTAGGCCTCCCACTATTATGGGAAGCAGAGAGGGTCAAATGCCCTTAGGTAATTTCTCCCAGCACCTCACCTAGGCCCTTTTATATGCTAATGTTTTGAGCCAAGATCTGCCTGGAAATGCCTTTATAGGGTAGAGAAGGGGGTTTCTGAGATGGCATGCCTCTGTACCAAAGACTATACTATGCTAGTTAAATATTTCTCCAAGCCTTCACAAGAGTCTTGTCTACTTCACGGTAGTTTTGTATTTTAGTTGCCTTTGAGTTATCAGGGAGCCATGCTTGCTTGCTTGGAGGCAAACAGCATTTCTCTCTGGGCTAATTACTTAGAGATCCAACGTGGCCAGGCAAATATGCTGGTAAGATCTAGCCAGTCCCATGATGATTGTGGTAGCATGAGAGAATACTTATACCAGCCAGTACAGAATACATGGTCAGATAAACTGCCACATTTAAAATACCCCCTATCTACAAAGTGATCTGCAGGAGGCAATCCAGGGCAGATGCAGAGGTTTTTAGGCTTTTGGGTGTCCTGCAACATACTCTTTATTCAACTTTCTCAATAATGAAATTCTAAGCAATATTATTTTAGTTATACCCATATACTTACCTCTCTTCCTGTATTATTTGGAAAAAACTCAGAAGTAATTTTATTTCATTGCTATGATATTTGATTTTGAGATATCTAGCTACTATTACTAAGATGCTAAAATAACATTAGTAACCTACTTTTAGAAGTATGAAATAGATAATAAGCATACTAAACTCAAGACAGAGTTATTGATACTTTTCAAAACTCTTCCAAGAATGTCACTTAGCAGCTTAGTGTCTCTGTTTCCATGGCAACTGGCTTTGTGGGGGTGGTTGAGGGACATGTTTTCTGTGTTTCTCTTGACTAGTATAAGATCGTCCCTCCTGTGCTGGAACTCACCTAAGGGCACTACCTGAACCCTATACGCCTTCACATCCAAAAACTAAACTTGTACAAAGTCCTTATTAGCTATAAATACATAAATACTGATTATGGAATAACCAATAAGTAGTATTTTAAAAAACTCATTGTATAAGTAAATATGCTAAGGAATGGGAGAGTTACAGTGTATCCCCAGGTTTGTGTTGGAGTGAGAGATTGAAGAAACTGCATGTACTACATCAATCAGAAAGGCGGTAAGAGGGGGAGATTGAGTCCTAGTGACCACGTTGAGATGCCTGTTGACTTTCAAACTAAGACGTTTGGCCATAAATGCAAAGTGTATAGGGAACATTTAGTGTGTAGGTATATAGGATAACATTTAGGGCTCAGTAGAAGGGCTAGATATAGAGATGAAAATTGGGGCATTAATCACTAGAATTTTTATCACTGTATTTACTAAGGATAGTAAATACAGAGGGGACAGAACTGAGGGAGCCCATGTAGAAATTGGGGGGACAGCAATTGAAAAGCCAAAAGAAGGCCCGGAGCGATAGCCCAGCGGGTAGGGCATTTGCCTTGCACGCGGCCGGCCTGTGCCGGCCAGGGTTCGATCCCTGGCATCCCATATGGTCCCCGAGCACTGCCAGGAGTGGTTCCTGAGTGCAGAGCCAGGAGTAACCCCTGGGCATCGACGGGTGTGACCCAAAAAGCCAAAAAAAAAAAGAAAAAGAAAAGCCAAAAGAAGAGGCAGAAGACAGAATTTTATAACTGGGAAATAAATCATTTGAACTGTCCTCTCTTTCAGAAATACAGGAACTGGACACTGAGAAAGAGCTAATGGAACCAAGTCATACGCTTAAAAATAACAAAGGCTCCATTTGAAGTCTTATACACTTGACTCCACAAGCACATGCACAAAGATAAAGAAACGGTAAATTCTAGGAAGGGGCTAAATGGGTAAATGGACTTTCAAAACACTATAAAGAGAGAGGACAAGAACTCAGATCAGAAGAGAAGGTCATTGACTTGGTGAGCAGGAGGCATGACATCATCATCTGTCCCGAGATGTGTTTTAATGATGGCAAAGAGGACAATGAGGCTAGATTACCGGGTGATAAGGGAAAGAGCTAGGAGTCAGAAGCACAGGCTGAATAGCCTATACTATTCCTCCTTATACCTCAAAGAAAAAAATTGCCAAAATATGGTCTGTGAGGGCTGGAGAGATATTACACCAGGTCGGGCATTTGTCTTGTATGCGCTGATCTGAGTTCAATCCCCTGGCATCCCATATGGTCCCCCAAGCACCACCAGGAGTAATTCCTGAGTGCAGAGTCAAAAGTAATCCCAGAGCATCTCCAGGTGTGACCCAAAAAAGCAAAACAAAACCAAATAAAATATGGTCCATGAAAACCATCAGAACCTAAAATAGTTATGAAAATATTACTCCCCCCACCCTGATATATGAAGCTGATACTACAGCAGGGAACAGAATGTATATTCTAGACTATTTAGTGACTAGACACAATGAACCCCAAAGTCTTAGGAACATATTCTGGTTGGAAGGAATTAGATGGAAGAAAGTATCTGAAGATGAACACATCTGAGCATGCTTCCAGAGAAGGCTCAGGTAGGGGAGAAGATATTGTTTCTTTGATGGTAGGGTGGGAGGTGGAGGTGATAGCTTAGATAAACAGCGATGGGTCTCCAAGGATCCTAAAAGTGTATTCTATTGTGGACAAAGGAATACGGGTGTGGGAAGGAGGAGGAGGAATGAGCAAGTATCACCTAGAAGGGAGGATACGGTAGAGAGGCACAGAGGGAGGAGGAGCAGTGAGCCTGCAGGATGGGGCACCTCATCACTCAGAGACTGTTAAACTCAGGCTCCAGCAGCGCCACCCACACTGGCTTCCCGGGTCTCAGGAAAGACCAAGCACAGACATTCCCCAGGGCAGCCAGTTGCTCAGAGTTCATTGGCTGGAATGTGCTAGAGGCTGGCAAGGTCTACTGGAAGCATAGCAGAGGGTAGTGTGGGAAGGTCAGGAGAGGACAAGGGTGAGGATCTCTGAGGATGAGCGGCAGAATGAGCAAGGGCGCCAGGGTGAAGACTCGGGGTGGTGGGAGGGATCCTAAAGCAATTGCTAGCAGAAGAACTGGAGAAGCGTGAGGGTTAGCCCCAAATAAGGAGGGGGTAGAATTTTTACATGACAGTGTTCAAATTCCACTTCCAGGAGTTACTCTATTTAGCTGGAAAAAAATAGAGCTACTCTGACATAGACATTATTATTTATGCCCTGCCTCACTAACCTTTCCAAGTACTCCCATTTGTAACTCTGTTGTTTCACCTTAGAGAAAATTTGGTAGGCTGGTGTTCCTTTGATCTAAGCTTCTCTCTCATCTTTGCTTTGACACGTTGGCACTGGCACTGCAATTTGTGTTAATTAAACCAGAGACAAGTGTGAGCCACCAGTGGTACACGCTAGAGTCAACGTGTTAAGAGGAAAAACTTTGAATCAAGCTGCAGAAGATGGAGTGGGTGTATCTGAGTGTTCAGACTGTCTTTTGGAGAAATTTCAAGGCTGACTCACCAGCTATGGGGTTGCAGCCTTGTTCTGCTCCTCCCCAGCATCAAGAAAAGTGTATGAATTTCACAAGATGGACTTGAGAAATTGTACACTGAGTAGGGTGTTTGCCTTGCATGTGGCCCTCCCAGGTTCAATCCCGGCATGCCATATGGTTCCTTAACCACCGCCAGGAATAATTCATGAGTGCAGAGGCAGGAGTAACCCCTGAGCATTGCTGGGTGTGACCCTCCAAAAAAGAGAGATTTCACCAGATTCTTGTAAAGCCTGAATGGATCCTAGAAGTGGCTAAAAATAGTTTTCCTTTTATTCGTAAATAATTATTTTATCATCATGAGTAAGCAGTTAAGAAAAGATAACTGTTCTTGTATTTCTAGCACTATTATCATTACTGTAATGGTGTGCTCACTAAGGTTTACACTTCTTTTATTTTTCTTTTTTTGCTTTTTTTTGGGTCACACCCGGCAATGCTCAGGGGTTTCTCCTGGCTCTGCACTCAGGAATTACTTCTGGCGGTGCTCGGGGACCACATGGGATGCCGGGATCGAACCCAGGCTGGCACAGGCCGGGCGCGGTGCAAGGCAAACACTATACCCGCTGGGCTATCGCTCCAGCAGTCCAGCGGGTATGGGGGCAGAGCTGCTACTTGCTCTCCCTATGCCCAGCTGCTCATGAGGCGCCCGGGAGGCATGGCGGGTTCTAGCCCTGGCCTGCCACCCCAGCAGAGCCTCACAACAAGCCAGACGAGCCCCCCCGACTTCATGGGGGCTGCTGTTTTCCACATCCGGACTTCTTTCTCATCACAACTCCACCCAGCAGACCAGACTATCACAGCCCGATCATTGACCCACCCTGCAGCAGTTTTTTTTTTCAATCCGGCCCAGGTATGCTGAACCAGAGACTCTCAGATATGGGGCAGAGCTGCTACTTGCTCTCCCTGTGCACAGCCGCTCATGAGGTGCCCAGGAGGCATGGTGGGTTCTAGCCCTGGCCTGCCACCCCAGCAGAGCCTCACAACAAGCCAGATGACCCCCTCCCGACTCCATGGGGGCTGCCGTTTTCCACATCCGAACTTCTTTCCGTCCACAACTCCACCCAGCAGAACAGAATATCACAGCCCGGCTCGCTGGCTGCTAGCAGCTGAGCGGTTCATCAATAATTGCTTTATTTAGAGGTGACTACAAGAGTATGCCACCCGCATGGCAAGCCTGGCAAGCTGCTCGTGTCGTATTTGATATGCCAAATACCAGTACCATTTATATTAGGTCATTCCCATGCCAAATACCAGTACCATTATATTAGGTCATGGGAATGACCTAATATAATGGCTTGAGGCTCTTTATGTTCCTGGAGCAAGCGGATGCCTTTGGGTTCTACTAGCATGAGACAGGACATATGGAGATATTACTGGTGCCCGCTCTAGCAAATAGACGATCAACAGGAAGATAGTGATAGTGATAGTGATTATCATTACTGATTTTCCTCTTTAGGAAGTAGCAGGGGATTATTCCGAGCCATGAGGAAAAATGCTAACCACCACCATCATCACAGATCTGAATTTTCTTTTTTTCTGGGGAAAGGGGGGGGCAAACTTGGTGGTGATCAGGACTATTCCTGACTCTATGCTCAGGAATGCCCCCTGGCACTGCTCAAGGGCCCGTAGGCAGTGCTAGAGACTAAAAGTGGGTCAATTGCCTGCCTCGCCCTCTGTTGTGTCTTTCAGATTCTTTCTTGAGGTCTCTTTAGGGAACTTGCCTCCCTCTCTCCACCTGATATTTCAGTTCATCTCAGACCCTGGTTTACTTCTTAAAAATTTAAAGATTATACCAAAAATGCTGTTTACCCATTGGCCATAAAATGAAAGAAATTGAGGGTATCATGAAAATTAAATACATTAGAAGGAAAAAGACAGTACTGGATGGTTCTACCTGTGCTGTGTAAACATAATTGTGAACATGATGGACAGACAACACAAAATAAAATAATACATGAGTAGACATGTAATTGAACTAAGTTAACTCGTGGAGAAGGAGGTGTGATGGTGGTGGTGGGGGAGATAAAAAGGAGGAGAGAAGTTTTTTCTGTTTTTGTTTTGAAATAATGTGGAATTATATACTGGTTTCCTCTGTTATTTGAAGATATGGGTATGTACTGAAAAAGGCGTACCATTATACTTGTGGAAAGCACACTTAGCTATGATATGGAGCAAACAGGAGTTTGGAGGTTGGAGGAAACTAGGTGCCTTTAGAAAGGAAGCCAGGGAAAGTGCTTTTAGAAAGGATGCCAGGGAAGGTGCCTTTGATACGCCAATACTGTCGATCATGAACTTGAGCCCTCTGTTGTATGTTACAGACAACACAGGCAAACAACTATAAGAAATACACTAATTTATCTAGGAAAATGCACTGCATCCCTAGCCCAGACCTGACTCCAGGAAAAACTGAATCTTTGGGCGAGCAGGGCCAAACGGGGTCCTCTTCAAGGATCCCTTGGTCTCATTATTTAGGGGCACTTGAAGTCAGCAGTCCCAGAGGTCAACACTCACTTCAGATCATGGAAATGCAGGAACTTAGGGTTACGTGGGATTCAAGTGACAAAGGGGGAAAATTGGGCAGGCACATTCTGTCCACTCCCCAGAAGACTGGGTACTGTCTCCCAGCAGCTGAATTGCAGGTGGTGGAATGGGTGCTTGGGTAGACAAGCATTCTTGTGGGAGCAGAGGGCGAGGTGACCAGCGGTGTGGGTGATTTTTCTGGACATCCCTTGTTAGGGAACTGTTGTCCTAGTCAGACCCACTGGACAGGAGGTGGAAAGTGCTAGATATTTGCCCATCTCGTACTATTCTTTTTGGATTTATCATTTTATGGTGAAATTTTTTGGTAATATTTCTAAAGCCACCTTCTCTCCTTCCCAAGGTTATATATGTAAGGGATGGGGCGGGG
Organism: Cryptotis parvus; assembly: GCA_021461705.1. Taxonomy (NCBI): domain Eukaryota; kingdom Metazoa; phylum Chordata; class Mammalia; order Eulipotyphla; family Soricidae; genus Cryptotis; species Cryptotis parvus. The sequence goes on along the minus strand of JAJIBD010031627.1, from coordinate 14,031 downwards.
AAGGCTCTGTGCTCAGCTATATGTTTTTCTTTATATTTCTGGAGCTTCCTTGGCTTAAATGAGCCAGGCAGGTTGTTTTCAAGGCAAAGAGGAGCAGAGCTTGGTATGTTAGCCCTGAACCATTCACCCCAGGAGGGCAAAGTCAGAGAGCCTCCATCTGAGGTGTGTGTGTGTGTGTGTGTGTGTGTGTGTGTGTGTGTGAATGATTGTGGTAGAGAGTGGACAGTCAGCATCTGGGTGCCTAGCAAAGAGCAGAATTTGAGTCCCAATTCACCCTGAAATCAGCTTCACAGCGGCAAATGGTATCTCTGTCCCTTGAACTGCAAAGTGATGTTAATGCCTTATTGGTCATCCCCAAGACCCAGAGTTCACAGGTTGGGACCATTCCCCTTGCTGAACTTTGCCCTCCCGTCTTCTGGAATGCTGTACTGTTTTCTTCCCATGTTCTCCAGCTTTGATGCTGGGAAGCTCCCTCTAGCCAGGGAATACCCTGTGCACCAGTGGTAACCACATTGGGCTTTGTAGTGGCTGAGAGGTATGTGTTGGCTCTTAGAAGCATGGGGGTAATGAACCTGGCCAGGAAAATGGATCCAGTCAGCCTACCTTCTGGCTGCATTCCAGCCCCACTCTTCTCCCAAGCCCCACCCTGGGGATGTTGGCAAGCTTGGGTCACAGGGCTGATGCTGAGCCATGTGGCGGTTGCGGATTTAATTTAATGAGGGCCAAGTCAACGGCAATTGCCTCTTCCAGTCATCCTAGTAATTGGCCTGCCAGGCCATATCTGCAGGGGCTCCTGCTGTTGGGAACAATGGTTGTGTTGCAACCCCTGTTACCACAGGGCCTTGGGTGACTCCCAGATACTTCTCTGCTAAGAGGCTAGAAGTGCCTTGCTCTCAGAAAACACCCAAGCATCTGCTCCAAAAGCCATGGGACACAAGGAGTAAATCAAGGCACCAAATCTGAGTGCAAACCAAGAAATTCTTCTGAGCCTTCTGCTCCAGGCCCCAATAGGGGAGGTTAAACGTGACTCCTAGGCTGTACTCCTTCTCCTGGCCATAGCATTGAACTTAAAGCCCTGAGAAATAGGAATGCCATGAACTCGAGATGTTTACCTTTGCAAAGTCATTGCAGAGCACAGAACATGCACAAACCTTGCTTGAGCGTTTCTCCTTTGATGCTGGCACAAGCCATTTCTTCATTTTCTTCCCAAATCCAGTAGTTTGTAAATCCCCCTGCCCAATGTCTCCTCTTTTTGTGGTAGTTGTCTCCTTGTCTGGGATTTTTTAAAACACTCTGTGCTCCCAGGTTGGTGAGGGCAGTGCTCATTTCCCTTCATTGCTGACATATCTGAGTAGTCATTCAGGTGGCTTCAATGGCCATGGGCCACTCACACCTTGCCACCTGCTACAGCTCTAAGTCTGTGTTCCCATAATCATAGATTCTCAGCAGCTGCCTGGAAGTGTAAATCCACACAAAGCCTAGGGCTCAGAGGGCAGTGAACTAGCTGGATTTGTTTCCCTGGTTTTCAGTTTTTTTTCCAGAAGAAATACCACTCACTGGCTCTGTAACTTCAAACCCCAATCTGAAGCCCCTGCAAGTTAGGAACAATGGAGGTGTGCAAGGACACGGATCTCCGTCCCGGGCGCATTCCCAGAGCACCCAAATGCCCATGGCCTGCCCCTATGCCAGCTGCAAACAACTTGATGTAAGAAGGTACCTGAGCCCCCACCTGTATACATAACACTGCATACACACACTTCACATGTAACACACATGTGTTATTATTATTGTCATTATTATTACTATTTTTGCTTTTTGGGTCATACCCAGCAAAGGCTCAGGTGTTACTCCTGGCTTTGCACTCAGGAATTACTCCTGGCGGTGCTCAGGAGACCATATGGGATGCCAGGTGTCGAACTTGGGTTAGCTGTGTGCAAAGCAAACGCCCTACCCTCTATGCTGGTGCTCCGGCCCCCAACACACATGTATTATACATGCAAGCATACTGTCTATCACAGACGCACATCATATCCCACACACACATCACGCAATCACATTTAATACATGCACTCCATAGATACATGGACATGCACACACAAACACACACACAGACACACTCACCATATATATATATATATATATATATCTCATAAGTACACCTAGATACACCTTGTACAAACACACACTTTATCTTACACACGTATACTGCACACACCACGCAGATGTGTGTCATATGTACTATGCATGTTCCCTACCACAGCAGCTGTCTCTTCACCCAGCTCCCCACCAGGTTCCTTTTTACAGGAGAATGTAGTTTTTGGCCACACTTAATGGTGCTTAGGGAGCTTTGCAATGTGAAGGACTGAACCTGGGTATTCTTTGTGCAAGACTTGCCCTCCAGCCCTCTGAATTCTCTTTCTAACCCAACCAAGAAACATAAACAGTAACAGGGGCAGCTAGCTTGCTCTTGGATTCCTAAGGGCAGCCGTTTAAATGAAGTCAGGTTAATCACTGTCAGTTTTTATTTAGCAAACCACGGAATTGAGGGAGTACATCTACTCAAGATGGGGTGTAGGCCCATGCTTGTTCAGTTTTGAACCAGTCACCTGGCTAGGATACAGCAGTGGACCTTAGAGTTGTGTTTCTTAGAGTTGTGTTTCTTAGAGTTGTATTTCTTAGAGTTGTGTTTTTGTGTGTGTGCTGAGGGAAGACTTGAAGACAGGCCTTTGAGGAATGTTCTCTCTTGCCCTCTTGCCCTTGTGTCTCATCAAGTCCATCTAAAATGAGACCTCCAGATTCTGCAGAAGGTAACAAGAATGTGGCCTCTTTGGCCCTGAAGCATCTTTCCTGAGGGGGAAGAACAGACCCCCCCACCTCACCCTGAGGTCTTGTCATAGAGGCAAATGAGCGTGAGGAACTTTCACCATGCTCCCTTCCTCCGCAGCACTCCTCTGTGTCCAACAGAGGGCAGGAGGAGGAACTTACTCATCTAAAGCTTATGTTTGGGAATTTGCTATTTCATAGCAAAGCCCCAAACGGTACTTGCTTCCCGGACTCTCATTACGTAAAATTGTTCATCAGCTCTTTTGCTCTCTCTTCTTGCGTCATGGCTAGGCCCGAAAGAGGTGATTCTCTTTCTTGCTCTTGTTTATTTGGTGTAAATCTTAGCTCTGCTCAAGGCTTGATTTATACTTGTCCATGGCTTAGTGTGTCCTCTGAATACAGTCCACTCACTGTCCTTTTGGTCAAGGCTTTGTCCACTGCCCAGATGAGATGAGGGAGGCTGATCTGGACAAGAATCTGGTCAGGAATGCAGGAAAGCCCTGGAGGAGGAGGAGGTCACAGTCCTTCATCTGGGTGAGATGCCTGAACTCTCAATATCTAGCCTTGGGAAAGGTCTACTTTTTCCAGCTTAGTGTGTGTCCAAGTGGCTAAAGCGCAGGACAATTTAGTCTGACTCCTGTGAGTGTCACCACTTCTATGGATTGTGATCTTGGCAAGTTACTTAACCAATGACTGACTCTAGTTCTTTATCTTTCATATGGACCTAGTGGGGGAGGGCCACGTTATAGGTACTCAGCGCATTGATCTAGTCTAGTGGGTTATTGGGGTTTTCATGATGAGTTGTCTGCCTCTCCACATTCTCTCAATTTTTTATTTTCCCACTGGCATTCTGATTGTAAAATATCCTTAAGTTTAGGGGGTGCAAAGTGACGGTACAGTAGGCAAGGCACTTGCCTTGTACACTACCAACTCCAGGCCAGTCCTTGTTTGATTCCTGGCACTGCTTCTGGTTCCCTGAGCACAACCAATAGTGATCCCTTAGCACAGAGCCAGAAATAAGCCTTGAGCACCATTAAGTATGCCCTTTATTCACCCCTCACCTCATCCATGTTTAAGGAGGGGTCAGGGGTGTAGCTTAAATAAGAGAGGGAGTGAATGACTGAGGCTCTGAGTGTGATCCACAAAACAGTACACACTAATTCTGAAGGTGAACTTCACAGTCAAACCCAGCAACCATGCTTCAGCTTAGCTGCTTTTCCCAGGAGCTGAGTAGAACAGCAGATCACCCTCTGTACAAGTCCCCTCCAGGGACCCTCGAGCTAAGGAGTGTCAGCAGGGAGAACCGTCCTCACTGACAGTCATGTCCAATCTTATCCTAGTTCTTTCCCTTTTCCAGAAAATGTGCTTGTGTTTTCATTCCTTTTGGGGTCCCTTGTCCTGTGCTTATATTCTTTCCATCTAGGTCTGATGACCCTCCACAAGAGACTCCAAGACAGTGCTCCTACCTGGCAATCAAATTCAGTTCCCAAGGTGTGATGTAAAAACCAAGCCACATTAGTCACTGGGTAGCACCAAGGGAGATGGGTTTCTGAGCCTCTGGGGTCATGTTTAGTTCTCTCCAGATCTCCTTCTGACCTTAGGCATTTCCACCCTAGCTGCCTTCCCTCCTGACTATTCCTAAGTGCACCCTGGAGGCCTTCCATTGTGTGATGGAGCTGGAAAATTTTGGCATTATGTCGGAGAAAGATAGAATGGTTTTGGAGAAGGATGGCCTGGATCAAGGGCTGGTCTCCTGGATGGGATTGTACTTTCATCTTTTAGTTTTTTTGGAAACCATGGATAGGGACCCCTCCTTTTTTAGGGCTTTGAAGAGAAGTCATGAAGGCCCAGAAAGGACATTGGATCCCCTTCCTGTCTTCTGCAGCTTTCCCAGAGTCCTTAGCATTGCCTACAGGACAGTTTGGACCTGATGTTCCTTAAATGTTTGAGTCTCTGAGCATGAAATTTTTTGTTTCTGGTTCTTAGAGGCCCTGCCCCTGACCATCACAGGCAATTCTTTCCTACTCCACATCAGGAAACTCTAAGAATGGAGGTGGTGAAGCAAGAGGATACATGAGAGAGGGTCGCTCCTCCTGGACCAAGGGACAAGGTTGTCCCTACATTTACCCTTCATGTTGGTTTTTACTATCAAGGGCCTCACCCACCCACTGACTGCCCACAAGCTGGCACTGCCCCAGGATAAATATAGAGTGCCCTTCTCTTACTAATCACCAGTATAAAAACACATGGTCTCTCTCTCCATTGTTCTGCACCTGGCTCACACCCTGTGTGATTTTACACCATTCTGACAGCCCGGACATGCCCTAAACTACAACTGACATTGATTCACTGGCTTATAAAATGTGTTATCTGTTCTCAGAGTCTATACAGCATTCCCTAAGAGCTGCCCAAGTAGTGACTCAGGCCTTCAGAGAATGGTGCATGCAGAGGTCACACGCAGAGGGAAGCCACAAGTGACTCAGAAGGCGCCCAAGTTCTTCGATGGCGCTCCTCATCCATTTCTGTGAGAGCCACTGCATGACAATGTCTAGCTGAATTCCTTCCCCATGGTTTCCTGCCATCAACATAGAATTCCATTAGGACAAGGTCATTCTATGTTCACATTATAAGGCAAGTTCTTTCGTGATGTTTATACACTTGTCAAAAAAGACACATGGTCTTAAGAACAGTCTTGAGTTCCACTGAGCATCTGCAGAGAGAAACATTGTGCCCATGAAAAGGCAGATTCTTTTCCCCAGGCTCAGAGATCCTTGAGAATAACACCAGCTTCATCGAGGGCTGAGCAGTGAATCTATCAACCTAATAATTGCCATGATGGGTTGAAAGAAAACAATGTAGAATAGGCCCATTTTTTTAAAGAGTTCTTTGTTTAAAAACTCACTTTCACTATCAAAGGGACACTCATGTTCATAACTTTCCTTTGAGTGAAAAGGGTTTAGTAACCCTGAATATTACCTCAATTCCAAGCCATTTTGGGCCCCTTCTCTTTAACACTTGGAGTCAGGTATTCATGTCATCTGAAGAGATGGTACCTGTACCCTAAATATCTTTGGGAGTCTTGATACATTTCTGCCCCTTTCAGTTTTTCCAGGCTTGTGAAATAGGGAAAAAAGTGGTTTATGTTGGGTTCCTATTGAGTCTGTTGAAAGCTGGAGAGGTGCTCTTATGGTTTGCAACTCTTGATTCTGAGAATGAGGCCCAGCTAGCCTGGTCAGGGAGGAAGGATGTACCCAATAGACCACACTGCACTCTACTGTGATGGGAGAGTGGATTAAAACAGATGAGGGCTAAGATGAGCTTCAGGGTTTGTTTACAAAACTGTCTACAGCAGTACAGCCTATTCTAATCCACCTAACACATCCACTTAAGCAAAAGGCTAAGGAAACTAAGGTGAAATCTCAGAAAATTTTATAAGTATTGAGATAGAATCAAAATACGTTAAAAAAACCCTGTTCACTCTCATTTCCACGGTAGACAGGAAACTTTTGAAAGCAGTTTTCACATCTTAAGAAGCAGCTGTCCATTGGAAGCAGGAACAGCTTGTAGGGAATCCTTAGGAGAGGACTGTCAGGCTCCTCATCCCCACTGAAACCTCATTTCAGGCACCTCCATAATTAGATACAGCTTATTTTTTCTGTATGCTTCTGAGAACCACAGTGAAAGAGTCAGACATTCTGTAATCATAGGGCTAGTGTTGAAGCAGAAATGTCAGTCCTTTAATTACTTTTCTGCTTTCATTTAAAAATATAAATGATTTATATTGGTGGAGGTCAAGGAGAAATTAGTGGGGTCAAAACTGGAAGGAGCTTAGTGAGGATACCTGCTATCTAGAGTGAGGAGGTGACCATTAGGCTAGCAGTGTGGGCAATACTTTCATCCAGGGAGTGAATAATATTCTGTGGATAATGGGAGTCAGGCTTCTCATCACTGAAGTAAGTACTTATAAATATGACAAGTGGGAAGACTAGAATAAATCCTTCACAATTAGATTGGAATGAAGATACCTGTGTGATCTCAAAGAGTTTCAATTTGTGTAATTAGAGATAGACATACCAACATGTAAGAGGGGATATGAATTTTACATATGTTTGATTCCTTTGTCTACTGAGAGATCCTAGAAGTCATCATATCATAGTTTTGGATGAAGTGTATTGCACTCAGCTTAGTCCTTCTCCACTAAAGGAGAAGAAATTCTTAAAGAAATGGCCGATTCCAAGCTATGGAAGGCTAAGTTCAAGATGGCCCTGTAATAGTTTCTCATACAAGAAGGCAAGAAAATGGTCAAAAATGGTGAAGACATGCACAGAGGATGGAAGCATCATATGGAAGGACACTTAATGCCCAAATACTTGATAATAGAACATCAAAATAAATAACGGCATTCATGAATTGAAATCTTCTTAGTAAAATCAAATTAGAATCCACATGTGAGTTTTTATGCATATAAATAAATACAGAGATGGGGAAGTGTAGGTGTTCTTCAATAAGAAAACAATAACCAATGACAGAAGGAAACACAAATTTGGAACGGTCATCAAAATAGTAATAATTAATCAGGCTAGAATCATCCACAGATGTTAAGGTGAATAGGTGGTTATTTTATCAAGAGTGGGGGCATATGCCTATTTGCAGTTTTATGACAGAATATCTGTCAATTGTGAGAGAAAATAGAAAGTTTGCAGTACAGAAACTCAGAAACATCCCACCAAGCATTCAGTTGATGATAGTGTTTTCTGCTATGGCCTATGGGTCCTGAGACACTGGGCCACCTGTGTGAGCACCCCATACAAATACAAAAATGCACCCTGCCTTCACCACCCTGCCCCAAGTTGGTATTCTCAGATCTGAATTCCATTGCCCAGGGTTTTCTATCAATTGCTCTTACCCATATCCTTGACTTGTAATAAAATTCTTTCTATTGTTATCAGGTGCCAGGTTTCCTCCACTCCCAGATCTTCAGAACTCCATGGACTCTAACTCCATCACCCTCTTGCTCCTCAGGCTTCTCTACTCTCACTCCAACTCAGCCTTTGTTTCCCTTTGAACTCTTGTAGCAACGGAAGCTTTTCTCCAATATCAGGCTATTTAGTTTTGGTAAAGTTCACAAAAGCCAAGTTTTAGGCAATGTGATAATACACACACAGCCTAAAATATACCATTCTAGTTCATTTAAGTGCCCCTTCTTTTGCCAGAATTCCAACTAGTCAGTGGTGAGGGCCTGACTCCCATTATCCACATAACATTATTCAGTCCCCTTGATGTTCTGGAAATATCAATAATATACATCTCAGGGACTCATTTTCTAAAATGATAATTTCCTCCTCCCTCCTCCTCTTCCTCTTCTCTTCCTCCTCCTCATCCTCCTGCTCCCCCTTCATTCTTCTCATCTTCCTTCACAGTCCCAGACCCTGGCCCCCACCACCATCCTACTTTCTGTGTCTATGAATCTTACTCCTGCAAAGACCTTATGAATCTTATAGTTTTTATCCTTTTATGACTGACTTATTTATTTCACTGAGTATCATGTCTTCCAAGTTTATCTGTGCTGTAAACTGTGCCAGACATCCTTTATTTGGGCATCACAGAGTGGGGCTTAAGGCTTACTTCTGGATCTGCTCTCATAGATTACTCAAGGTGGGGTTGGCAGACCATAAGAGGTGCTGGGGATCAAACCCAGGTTTGCTTCATGCAAGGCCAGAGCTCTACCCACTGTACTATTGCTCTTGCCTCAGAAAGTTTATTTTGAGGTTGAATGATATTCCAGTGTATGGATAGATCACTTTGAGTTTAATCCAGTCATCACATAAATGCTGCTTGGGTGGCTGCACCTTTGTGTGAATAAGACTCCTATGAACATGGGGATATAAATATCTCTTCAATGTCCTGTTTTTCAATGACTGAGTATAACCTGAAATAAAATTGCTGGCTCATGTGATAACTCTAAGATAGCTTCTTAAGGTGCCACAATATTGCTTTCCATGGCATCTGCATCATTTTTTGCAATTCAATTTTGCAATTCAATCACTAGGACACAAGGGAAGGAAAGGGCTTCACTTCGGACCTCAATAGACTCCTGGTCAATAGCTCATACTGTGGAATTGTGTTATTTCAACTCAAAGTCTCCCTAAGATCGTGTCACATTTTAGCTTTGTTTGCCTCTCAGTGCTACCAAGCACATAAAGTTAGTCTTTAGATGCAAAGGAGCTCACCTTCAAAATCTTCTTCCCTCACACTTACAGTCAGAGAGTGTGGAAGTTGAAAGGAAACCACGAATAAATTATGACAGGCAAATCGGTCAGTGAAGAATTCCCAGAAGAGTTTCCTCCCGGGCAGAAGAAATCACCATTCCAGTTGATGTCACTCACGAGAGAGTTCCCACACACATCGTTTATTACCCTGAAGCAGAACAGGTGATGAGCAGCTTCATCAAGAAATATCGCAGGCTAACATCATCTGCATAGTTTATGCCGTTAATAACAAACATTCAATTGATAAGGTAACAAGTTGATGGATCACTTGATCACTTGATCACTTGAATCCCGTTATTCATCGATTTGCTCGAGCGGGCGCCAGTAACATTTCCATTGGACCCTATCGCAGTGCCAATGTAGCCCAATGGCATCTGGTTGATTCAGGAATATGAAGAGCCTCAAACTGTTCCTTCAGGGTCTTAACAAGGAAGTCTGACCATCTTGTAGGTGGGCGGCCACGTGATCTTTTGACATCCCGTGGGATCCAGTCGGTAACGGCTCTAGTCCAGCGGTTGTCTCCAAAACTGCATTACATGTCCAGCCCATCTGATTTTCGATGCCTTGGCAAACGAGACAGCGTCCCTGATTCTGGAATAGCGATGGAGGTCAGAACTCCGGATTCCTTCTCTCACTTGAGTGAGGCGTGATATTCCAAGCATAGCTCTTTCGATGCCTCTCTGGGAGACCCGAATAGCATTCTCATCCTGCTTTCGTAGGGCCCAGGTCTCTGAGGTGTATGTTAATGCAGGGAGAACGGTGGAGTCGAAGAGATGTGCCCGGAGCCGGAGGTTCTTTGTCCTTTTAGCTGTTTCTTCGATGCCTTTGAAGGCATTCCATGCCGCTCTCTTCCTCCTGAGCAGCTCAGGTTTTAGGTCGTTCATCATGTTGACTTCTCGACCTAGGTACACATAACTGCTGCATTCAGAGATGTTTGTTCTATTGAGAGTGAATGGGGCCTCAGGAACTAGTTCATTTCTCATGAACATAGTTTTCTTCAGATTCAGCTGTAGACCTACCTTTCCACATTCTGGGTCAAAGTCAGCCAGCATTTGTGCCGCTTGGCTAATGTTTGGTGTTATTAGAACGATGTCATCAGCGAAGCGAGGTGGTGTAGTTGCCGACCATCTATCTTCACTCCCATTCCTTCCCATTCTAATTGTCTCATGATGTTCTCGAGGGTGGCACTGAAGAGTTTTGGTGAGATGGTATCACCCTGTCGAAACCCTCTTTTGACATCAATGATCACTTCTTTGTAGAATGGTGAGATCCTGTTGGTGAATCTGTAATACAGCTCACGAAGGATCTTGATGTATTGGGTTTCGCTGAAGCGAAACGTTGGACATGGGAATCTCCTGGCGGACAGTTCCACAATGAAATTGACCACATCATCTTCAATCGACGGTTTTGTCTGACCGATGTTGCTGTCAGCCCCCAAATTCCAGACAGGATCGGACCACCGTCTCCTTCATGCAAAATTCTACTTCCTACAACAGGGAGAGAAAGCTGCAAAGTTTAAGAAGAGAACTCCCAGAACGACCACCAACTGGGAACTCTTTGGCACCATTGCGGCAACATGGGAAGATACCATCATTGATGACATCGATGAAGAATACAACCGACTGATTCATCACATCCATGATTGTGCAAAGAATGCCGAGAGAGAGAAAGACACAAAAGGCCGCTTGTCTTCAGAAACTCTTGAGCTCATTCGCCAACGTGGCAAGGCGCGAGCCTCAGGAGACCAAATGCTAACGTCCAAGCTTGCTAAACAGTGCAGAGAAGCGATAAAAGCAGACCTCAAAGACAGAAGAGCAGAAATACTGGGAGATGCAGCAGAAGCCGGGAAAAGTATTCTGCACTGCCCGCCTGTCCTTCGCCAACTATAAGACCCTTCGACGCCCTGATGGATCTATCACATCTTCCAGAAAGGCAATGGAGAAGATTATCCAGGACTTCTACTCAAATCTCTTTGATAGCCACATCCACCTGCCCACATACCAAATTCCACAGGATGGATATGTCATTCCCAACGTTCTCCCTTCTGAAATCCGACATGCTATCTCATCGGTAAAGAAGGGAACAGCACCAGGCCCAGACAAAGTCAGACCTGAACATCTGAAGAATCTGCCGTCGGTACTCATCAATACACTAGCTTGGCTCTTCACACGCTACCTGTCGAATGCAAGGTGCCCTCCCAATGGAAAACCAGCAGGACAGTTCTATTGTTCAAGAAGGGGAGACATCCACGACATCGGCAACTATTTCCCCATCTGCCTGTTGTCTGTCATCTACAAGCTATTTACACGAGTCATCCTGAACAGGATTAGCAGAACACTAGATGAAGGACAACCATGCGAGCAAGCAGGTTTCCGGAAAGGATTCAGCACAATCGACCATATCCACACAGTAACCAAGCTCAATGAGGTTTGTAGGGAGTACAAGATGCCGCTCTGTCTCACGTTCATTGATTTACAGAAAGCCTTTGATTCTGTGGAGACTGAAGCAGTCATCGAAGCCCCTAGTCAAACAGGGTGTTCAAACCCAATACATCAAGTTGATGGATTCCTCTCATAAATGAAAGGACAGACAAAGACAGCAGGCTACCTTTGATATTGGTTGGGAACAAGTCTGATCTGGTGGAGTATAGTAGTATGGAGACCATCCTTCCCATTTTGAACCAGTACACAGAGATAGAAACCTGTGTGGAGTGCTCCATAAAAAACCTGAAGAACATATCAGAGCTATTTATTTTGCAGGTAATTACCATGTTTCTATGTTGTATAAGGTCAAAGCAAGGATATGAAGTTTGACACCTGAGAGGCAAATAAGTATGTTGTCTTACCCTTGTAGGACAGGATCTTTCTCAAGGAATTGTGTGACTTTCCAGGGACAGAGAAGGCTGCTAGGGTTGGCCTCTTTACATTGACTTTGTTTCAACAAGTGTGAAGAAGAAAATGCAGACAGATGAGTCACTCTCTTCTTCCATGCAATAATACCTTATTACATTCAAAGCTGATCATTCAGTGTTTATAAGAAAGACAGATGACACCAAGAATTGATAAGGATGTGGAAGAACTGGAACTATGGTGGTAATGTGGCAGTTTCTTTATAAAGAAGCAGAACAAAATTTTATAGGAAGTCTTATCAACACCCTCTTGTGATGTAGGAAGGGACTGGAAAGCCCCAGCCCTGGGTCTTGGGTTAAAGTTCAGGCTGCTGGGCAGTAGAGCCAGGGAAAAGTGGAAGCTCTGATAGTCTTGTGCCCCATCTAAAGACTCTATTCTTTACTGATATCCTTTACTCTTATTGCTTTGTCAGTTCTCACTGTCAGCACCTGGGATGGAAGATGAGGATAAAGAGGGAGGGAGAAAGGAAAAGAAGAGGCGTCTGCTGCAGCATTGTTTGCACACTTCAAAGGGCTCACTAATGAGTCTTCCTATTGTTTAAACTGTCTGTACCTGGTTTGCAATCTCTACACCCAAGGAGATCACAGAAAACTGAAAGGAGACTTTCACAATAGCACACAACAGCCCACCTGCCCACAACTGAATAAAAGGGTGCTTGTCGAAAGCAAGTTCATTTGATTTGTAGACTGAAAATTGATATTGGAACAGGTTTGGTAAAAGTGAAAATAATGTATTTAGTTGGAACACAAAGATGTAGAGAAAGAGGTTTGCAAAATAAAAATAGTCTTTTTAAGAAAAACTCAGTTTTCTTAATGTCCCTTCTGATAGCCATCCTTCAGCCTAAAGAGAATAATATGAATGTCCTTCTCATATCTACTCCCTCCACAGGTAGTCAACAGGTGTGGATGTTGGGGTGATGAGTGCTTGGCCATATCTGGAAGTGTTTAGGGATGCCAAAAGAGGAAGGAGGGATTTCCACACGAGTGGGATACTAAACAATGTCCTACAATGCACCAGATAATACTATCTAATGTGAATAATGAACTGTCTCAAAGTATTAAAAATACCCACATTGGAGTATGACATTTGTTTTGTGATTATTCCAGTATAAAAGAAGTCAGAAAAGCAATAGAATACTCATGTTCTTTCGACACAACCTTTGAAAGGTTTTTTTCACACAACCTTTGAAAGTGCTTGTTGTGAAGTTTGGCCTCACGCTCTTCACCTCTATACTTTCTCCAGTTGTTGGACTAAATGAAACTGTCAAGGAATTTTCCAGAACCTTCAGTATAACTCATAAGCCACATTAGTGGCTTTCTAATGATTCTACCACTCCTTTGTCATTATTCTTTCTTTATTATCTTAATAATATGTGCTTTTCTTTCTAACTTATCTATTTCTTTTTGTATGATTTATCCATATTTTACCATCTTTCTTCGGTTTCTTGTAATCAGAAATCAAATCTAAACTCATAACAAAAATTGAAGGTCAGTCAACAAGATTTGAAGGAAATATTCTGCCCAGGGTAGGGAATTTAAAAATCATACAAAAATCATGTATTATAGGTAGGGGATTTAAGAATCATATCTAAATCATATTTACCATCTGGTCACAGACTCTTGGAGACATCTTATTGTAATGCAAGACATTTTTCTTTTTTCTGATTGATGCTATTAAACCAGCAACTTGTTTGCATGTAAGGCTAATACAGATGGAAAGGTGTTTGTTTATGGCTGAAACTTGCTTCCTTGAGAAAGAAAGGAAGGATGAGTAGGCAGTTTCTCTTAAGGTTTCTCTTAAGACCACACATTTCTAGGTGGCTGCGAATGATTATTTAAGTAGGTGGCAAAATATAAAATTCATATGAATAAAATGCATCCTATAAATTTGCATAATTTTAAATGATTCTTAAATTTTCTGCCCTGGTCAGAATGTTTTCCAGCTCTGGTTGAGTAGACTGCAATGTTTTTGTTTTGAGTTTGGATTTAATTTTTTGATTTATACAAAGCAGAAGAAAGATGCAGAAACAT
>JAJIBD010031626.1:0-61591 GCA_021461705.1 Cryptotis parvus | reverse complement strand
CCTTAAGATCAGGGGACAAGACAAGGCTGCCCGCTCTCACCACTTCTATTCAATATAGTACTGGAAGTACTTGCCATAGCAATCAGGGAAGAAAAAAGACATTAAGGGCATCCAGATAGGAAGAGAAGAAGCCAAGTTATCACTATTTGCAGATGACATGATATTATACCTGGAAAACACAAAACTCTCTACCAAGAGGCTCCTAGAAATAATACATTCTTATAGTAGAGTAGCAGGGTACAAAATCAATACCCAAAAGTCAATGGCCTTCCTATATGCAAACAGCGAAAGAGAAGAAAGGGACATTAAAGAAACTATCCCATTCACAATTGCACCGCAGAAAATCAAATATCTAGGAATCAGTCTGACAAAGAATGTAAAGGATCTCTACAAAGAAAACTACAAAACGTTACTTCAGGAAATAAAGAAGACCTGAGGAAATGGAGACACATTCCCTGCTCATGGATTGGAAGGATTAACATTATCAATATGGTAATACTCCCTAGAGCTTTATACAGATTCAATGCGGTCCCTATAAAGATACCCATGATGTTCTTCAAAGAAATTGAACAAACACTCCTGAAATTTGTATGGAATAATAAAACTCCACGAATAGCTAAAAGCAATCCTTGGGAAAAAGAAGATAGGAGGTATCACTTTCCCCTACCTCAAGCTCTACTACAGAGCAGTTGTAATTAAGACGGTGGTATTGGTATAGAGACAGACCTGTAGACCTATGGAATAGAACTGAGTATCCTGAACGCACTCACAAATATACAACCACTTAATCTACGATAAAGGAGCAAAAAATATTAAGTGGAGCAAAAGAAAGCCTCTTCAACAAATGGTGCTGGGAAAACTGGGCAGCTACATGTAAAAAAATGAAGTTAGACCTCCTTCTAACGCCATGCACAAAAGTCAGATCAAAATGGATTCTAGATCTCGATATCAGACATGAATCTATAAGGTACATCAAAGAAAACATAGGAGAAACGCTCTACGACATCGAAACGAAAAGTATCTTTAAAGACGACACACCACTGACCAAGCAAATGGAAGCAATGATAAACAAATGGGATTACATAAAATTGAAAAGCTTCTGCACCTCAAAAGAAATGGTGACGAAGATACAAAGACAATCCACAGAGTGGGAAAGGATATTCACCCAATACCCATCTGACAAGGGGTTAATATCCAGGATATATCAGGCACTGGTAGCACTCCACAAGAAGAAAACAGCCAACCCCATCAAAAAATGGGGAGAAGAAATGAACAGAAGCTTCCAAAAAGAATAAATTCGAATGGCCAAAAGGCATATGAAAAAGTGCTCTTCATCTTTAATCATCAGGGAGATGCAAATCAAAACAACAATGAGATACCATCTCACCCCACAGAGACTGGCACACATTCAAAACAGCAAGAACAACCAGTGCTGGCGTGGATGTGGGGGAAAAGGGGCTCTCATCCACTGCTGGTGGAAGTGCCGACTGGTCCAGCCCTTTTGGAAAACAATATGGGCATTCCTCCGAAAAGCTAGATATTGAGCTCCCATTTGATCCAGCAATAGCACTCCTGGGAATATACCCTAGAGACCGAAAAACACATAGCAGAAACACTATCTATACTTCTTTTATTCATCTCTGCGCTATTCACTATAGCTAGAATCTGGAAACAACCTAAATGCCCGAGAACAGAGGACTGGCTAAAGAAACTGTGGTTCATCTACACTATGGAATACTATGCGGCTGTCAGAAAAGATGAAATTATGAAATTTACCTGCAAATGGATGGACATGGAGACTATCATGCTGAGTGAAATTAGTCAGAAGGAAAAGGACAGATATAGAATGACTGCATTCATTAATAGGATATAAATAGATACCAGTGTTTTACTAAATATGGGAAATGGTAATGGCAGATTAAAACTCACCACTGAATATACACAAAGAGACTTAAGTAATAAACTCTAAATATCTGCAGGGCTAGCCACAATGTGTAAAATAAGAGGGATAGAGATGCAGAGACAGAGAGAGAGAGAGAGAGAAAGAGAGGAAACTGGGGTACCTGCTATTAAGGTGGCCTGGGGGGCGGGAGGGGAGGGGTACATTGGTGGTGGAAATGGGGCACTGGTGGAGGGATGGGTGCTGGAATACTGTATTACCAAGAACCAATTATGAACACCTTTGTAATTGTATGTTTCACGGTGGTATAATAAAAAAAAATTAAAAAAAAAAACTTGAATGATTTTCAAAAACTGCTGGGAGATATCAACTGGGTGCGCCCCTCCCTTGGTATTCCTAACTATGAGCTCAGTAACCTGTTCCACACCCTTGAAGGTGATCCTGCTTTAAATAGCCCGAGGGCAGCTAACTCCTAAAGCTCAGAATGAATTAGACTTTTTCATGGATCGGCTTCAAAAATCTTACCTCTCCAGATTTAGTCCCGGAGAAAAGGTATGGTTCTTGGTCTTCAACACTCCCGAGTCTCCAACTGCTGCTATAGCCCAATTTTCTGGACCGTTAGAATGGGTTTACTTACATAACAAGCAGAATCGTACTGCTACACCTTACCTTGAGATGATAGCTAATCTTATAATTAAGGGAAGATCAAGAACCCAAGTATTACTTGGACATGATCCCCATGTAATTCTACTACCTGACCCTAAAAAAAGAAATTGAAGCTGTTTTACCACTCAGTGAAATCCTTCAGAGAGCTTTAGCAGATTTTTCAGGAGAAATATCTTATCATTACCCAGCTGGAAAAACCTGGGAATTTCTGAAAAGGACACCTTTTTGTAATTTCCACCATTGTCCGCTCCTCTCCCATTCCTGATGCTCCAGTGTATTATATTGATGGCTCCTCATCAGGAAGGGGTGGAATTACAGGTCCTTCGTTGACCACTACTGTGCATACAAATTATAAATCTGCCCAACAAGTGGAACTCGCCACCCTGATACATTTACTATCCCATGTATCTGGCCCATGTAATGTGGTGAGTGATTCTGCATATGTAGTTGGTTTATTTCCTGGAATTGTCACTGCTTCTTTAAATGCCCATAATCCTATAATTCAGGAGCTACTCCATAAACTACAAGATCTCCTCCGAAATAGAACATTCCCTATATACATCTCCCACATCCGTTCTCACAGCCGACTCCCGGGCCAATGGTTCGAGGAAATGAAGCAGCAGATCTCTTGGCAGCACCAGTATTTAAATCAGCTGAGGAAGAGCACCAGACTCTACATACAAATGCCCGCCGCCTTCATGTACATCATGGCATCCCATGGAGACAAGCTAGACAAATTGTCCGCAACTGTCCTGTCTGTGCTCCTTTACATTGTACATCTCATGTAGCAGGAGCAAATCCTCGAGGTTTACAGACAAACCAATTGTGGCAGATGGATGTAACTCATACTAACTTATTTCCCAACAAACCTTTCCTTCATGTGGTCATTGATACATATTCCCGGTTCATATGGGCTGTTCCTATGACGCCTGAAAGAGCTAAATCTGTTTGTTCATTTTTACTCCAGTGCTTCTCCAACATGGGTATTCCCCATACCATAAAAACAGATAATGGTCCTGCTTACACCAGCAAAACCTTCAAATCCTTTTGCGAGGAATGGAAGATCAAACATATTACAGGAATTCCATATAATCCACAAGGACAAGGACTTGTTGAACGTGCCCACAGAACGCTTTAAAAACTCAGTTATTAAAGCAACGAAAAACAAGTATGCCTCCAATGGATTCTTTATCTTTAACATTATTCACCTTAAACTTCTTAAATATACCTCAAGGAGATCCCTATACCGCGGCTGAACGTCACTTTCAAGAAGATATGCAAACTCAAAAAACAGTCAATTCACCTATCTGGGTGAAAATTGATGATAAATGGATTGCAGGTCACCTCCTCATTCGGGGAAGAGGTTATGCTTTCATTTCTACAGACGATAACCCTGCCAAGAAACTCTGGGTTCCTCTGCGACTTGTTAAGACTAGAATTCTCCAAGAATCAGAAAACAACTAATTCTTTCAATATAAAGTCTTAAATTTTAAATTGCAAATTGCTGTTTAAATCTCCTGGATTGGTTCACTTTAATAATGATCTTGTTTTGCAGTCTGTGATCATGGTTCATGTCTAATATCTTGCCTTACAGCCTAAATGTTTTCTTTCTTAAAAAAAAAAAAAGGGTGGAAAAATGGGTGGACTCCTGAGCATAGTGCTCAATGTCCATATGTTTTAAGGATTAATGTTAGAGTTTCCTTTTTTAATGTTTTGCTCACAGGTATTTGCAGGAAAAGAACTTTTGCTGCTGCAGATTCCTTCTATGTTGCTCGAGGCTTTGGACTCTGATCACAGTGCTCATTACAAAAAAAGTTTGCTAAATCAATGAAAAATTGTTTTTCTAATGATTCTGTTCACAGGATAAGATATTGGAATGCAGTAAACCTGTGCTACAGTGCTCAATACTCCGAGACTCCTAAAACAGTGCTCACAAAAATTTAATAATTTGCAAAAAATAATTTTTCCCAATGCTCTATTCACAGGAAAAGACACTTTCTCACCATCATTTGCCGGCTTTATATTCATGAAGCGCTTGACTCGTTACCATTTAAAATCACCCTAGATGGGTCACATATACAGCTGTAAGATATTGATCGATCAAATGTATGTGTGCGTGTGTGTGTGCATGTGGTGGCCACCATTATGTTTGTGATTAATGTTGTGTTTATGTTATGTCTCAACTACTACCTTCTCAATTTCTGACCACTACAAACCTCTATTACATTCATCAGCTCCACTGCTGATCCACTAGATTTATCAATTTTAAAATCATCAATTCTCATACTTATTTCCCTGCTCCACCCATGTTGGAGCTTCTTTATGTTCTTCTCTCCATCCCAGACTTGGATCCCTGCAAAGCCTTAAAATCTCTACTTGTGATTAACCTTGAAAAGTGTTTTTGTCTCGCTTAAAATTAAGCTACAGGTACAGTTACCGGTGCCAGTGTCCACTTGCTAAAGAAGCCCTGCAAGACGCCCACACCGATGTTCCAGATACCTGCTCCAGCACTCAAGACTCCTGTTCCAGAGTTCGAGATATCACACCGATGTTCCGACACCTGTTCCAGTGCTCAAGACTCCTGTTCCAGAGTTCGAGATATTACACCAATGTTCCAGACACCTGTTCCAGCACTCAAGACTCCTGTTCCAGAATTCGAGATACTTGTTCCAGTGTTCCTGAGACCCGATCCAGTGTTCCTGACAATTCAACGAGTTCCTGATCGCTGCTCTCCAGAGACTCATACTCATATGATCACCGCTATTGCTGTTCCAGAAGTAGCCCCACAGACTTTGTTCCAGACACCCGACTTTACATAAAATATAGCAAATTGACTCTCACAAATTATGGACAGTGCAAACTATAGTCCGTTATAATCAGACAGCTAGAAACACTTTGTCTTGAACTTTGCTTTGGGTCCAAAAACAAGTTAGGATCCTAAAGTAACATGTATTATCATTTTGTAATTCGAATTGTTTTTTCTTATCTTAATTTTCTGTACATTACTAAATATTTCTCACCTTTTCAATTTTTATTAGTAAACTAATCAGGGGGAGTTGTTGCAGGACTCCTTTAAGGGCCGCTGCATTTGGCTCAAAACATTAGCATAATAAAGGGCCTAGGTGAGGTGCAGGGAGGGATTACCTAAGGACATTTGACCCTCCCCTGCTTTCCATAACAGTGGGAGGAAGGTCTGAGTTGCAGGGGTATAAACTAGCCAGTTTTCACTCACGCACTTCTTTGGGGGCTCTTCCAAGCGGTCGCCCTGCTTGGAAGTCTGCTTCTCCTTTCTCAAAGCCTTTACACGTGGTGGTCGCCATCTTGGCCTACACGTGGCTGGGGTTCTAGCCTGGAATCCTAAGCACCGGGCTTTTCCTTTTGCTGATTTGTATGCCTGAACCTGTGATAAGTAAAGCCTTTTAAAACTGCATCGGATTCCTGAGTTTTCATCCATTCCTCGCCGGCTTCGGAGGTAGAAGGGAACTCGCTTCCCAGCACTGTCGGGGACCCCGGCGGAGCGCCCCGACACTTACACATCATAGGAGCTCCCATAAGAATCAAAGCAGGTTTGTTAAGGGCCAGAACAATAAATAGAACAGCAAGTAAGGCATTTACCTTGCATATGGCAAAACTGGGTTGAATTCCAGCATCCCATATTGTTCCCTAAACCCCATCAACAGTGATCTCTGAATGCAGAGCCAAGAGTAATCCCTGAGCACAGTGAGGTGAGACCCACAAACAAGAATGAACAAATAAACAAGCAAAACTGATCTATCAATGAGACTCTACAGACAAGACGAGAACGATGAGATATAGTGAGGAAAAAAGACTTGATGAAATGAATACCTCACCAAGAACTCTCTATTCAATGATTCTATAACTTGAATTTGAAGGAATGATGCAAAGTTTTAAGGAAAAGCATCAGCTTACACAGATCCTCGGCATTCCATAAGATCCCTCATGCACCGCCGGGGAATAATTCCTGAACGAAGAGCCAGGAGTAACCCCTGAGCATTGCTGGGTGTGACCCTCCCCCCCCAAAAAAAGGAGCTTCTTTTAAAAAAATACAAGTGAAACTTTTCACTTCACCGTTAAAGTATAACATTTTCTCTAATTATATTTATGGATTCCTTCTACTGCATTAAGAAAGGTTTGGTTAGAGAAGGGAAGTGTGCTAACAATTGTTGTAAGTGATAATACCAGCCTAGAACTGAGTATTGAATACAGGCAAAAAGATACAGATGATAACCTTTAAATACATGTATTGCAATCCACAGTGTGTTAGAGAAGGAAGAGAAAGAGTGAGAGACACAGAGAGAGAGAGAGAGCAAAAGAGATAAGAACTCTCCATCGAGAGAGGGAGAGAGAAAAGAGATAAAGAACCTGCCATTTAGGGAGACTATGGGAGGGGGACGGAATTGGGGACATTGGTGGTGGGAAATGGGTACTGGTGGAGGGTGGCGTGCTGGAACACTATGTGACCAAAACCTCTAAACATGAGCAACGTCAGTAATTGTATATCTCATGGTGGTACAATAAAATGTTTAATAAAAAATTTTTTTGAATGAAAATTAAAAAAAAAAAAGAACTCTCCATAGAGGCAGGCTAGGGGGATGGGAGGGAATCAGGGACATTGGTGGTAGGAAATGGGCACTGGTGGAGGAATGGGTGCTGGGACACTCTATGACCAAAACCCAAACAAGAACATCTTTGAATTGTATTTCTCACGGTAGCATAATAAAATATTTTTTTAAATAAAGAAAGAAAAGAAAGGTTTGTTTATTCCTAGCTTGCTAAGGGTTTTATACACTTCACGTAAAGAATTGGTGTTTCATTTATTTCAAGTGGGGGCCGGAGTGATAGTATAGGGGGAGGGCGTTTGCCTTGCATGCAGCTGACCAGGGTTCGATCCCTGGTATCCCATATGGTCCCCCAGCACTGCCACGAGTGATTCCTGAGTGCAGAGCCAGCAGTAATCCCTGAACATCACTGGGCTTAACATGCCCCGGCAAAAGAAAAAACGTTTATTTCAAGTGTTCTTTCTTAGCCTAATAAGTGAATGTTTAAATCTCTAGATTCTTTTTATTTTTTATTAATGCAGATACTTTGTCTGAATCTATAATATAATATTTTGTGTAATAAATCAATGTTACCTGTTAAAATACACTTTTATACTTTTATAGGCCTGTTTAGTTTGTCCTTTAAATTTTTAAATCTCCTTTTCTCATTCTTGCTGTCATAATTTTGTCAGATTTATATATTTCATGTGAATTTTAAAATGTATTAGCCCAGAATTATTCATAATATTAATTTTTAATTTATATAACTATAAAAAAGAAGACATGGTTTTTGAAAAAATACATTTATCATCTATATACAGTGTTGTGAAATTTCAAGATTTTAGTTTTATTCATCTATATGTGTACTTATCACCTATTCCACAATTAAAGAAATCTCCCTTATTTATGCTATAAAAAAACATAGTAAGGTAACAACAAACAGCCAGAGGCACCAGAACTGGAGAGTTTGTATATAGAACTGAATTTACTGGGGCGGGGTTGGGGGTTGTAGGAGGTGAATGGAAGGGTTCTTTGTAATATTGTTGTAGGGAAGCAGGCACTCTGAAGGTAGGTATGGTGTTGGAATGATGTATGCATGATGTATGCATTATCTGAACCAGGGTGATTCTGAGTATCTTGATCTCTGTATACTGAAAGGGTCACGCTTGCCTTGCTTGAGAGCAAACTAGTATGATCCTTCCCATAATCTTAGGCAATAGTTTCAACGTAGCCAGGGTGGCAGTCTCCTGGTAAATTCTAACTGTCCCATGCTGGGTGCAGTGGGTATAAAGAGGAGCTGTTCCCAATCTAGAAAATATAGAAGTCTTAGTAGATGTATAAGTCAGAAGCTATTCAGAGTCAAGGTGACTTCTGTAACTGCCACACCCTCTATCAATGTTTACATAGAAGAAAGATCTCATTAGAATGAACCTTGGCTTAAGAGCATGTAAATAGATTAAGCTGTGAACAAAGTTCCCAAGCTAGCTAAGCCTGTCATCCAACAATATATAATTATATATACAATTATGACCACAATTCCATGACCTGAAGAATGGTTTTAGGGCTCTTCATGTTCCTGGAGCAAGCAGATGCCCTTGGGCTATACTAGCATGTGACAGGACGCATGGAGATGTTACTGGTGCCTGCCCAAGAAAATCGATGAACAACGGGAAGACAGTGACACAGTGATATAAATATTATTGTACTTATGTAAGGACTATATATATATATATATATATATATATATATATACTTTGCTAGTATCTTAAGCAAATATAATCTGAGTGCAGTCATAACTAAGAGAGAAATTTTGTTTCTAAGCAAGACATGCAGTTTTTGTAAAAATACAGTGCTGTATTGATTAACCATTGTAGTCTCAAAACCACCCAGGTACAAGGAGACATAAAATAACTCATGAAAGAAGGAAAAATTTCTGGAAAAGTATGTGGGACCAAAAATTTGGGGAAATCAAATATTAAAACATACATGTACTGTGAGGGCCAGAAATTATATCTGTCCTCTAGTTAGTTTCATTGTCTAGAGAGCTGATTCCAGAGGCACACAGTAGATTTTTGTAGAATGAATCAAAGAATGATAGTTGGTAGGACCTGTGATTTTTTCAGATACTTTTTTATAGAAGTGAAACTAAGCCTCATTAAAAAGAATGATCTATGTAAAGGCAAAGCTAAAACCAAACCTGAGCTCCCTGCAACCATCTCAGCTTATGTTCTTTCTACACCCAAAACTCTGCCTTTTTTGGATGAAGTTACTGGGAAAATATGAGTAAACACAGCACTGTGATTAAATATCTGGCAATTGATGAACAATTTTGGAGATTCTGAAAGTAACAGCACTTCTTACAACAAAATTTCAGTACTATAAATTTCTACTCATTAAGAGATTTGTGGGAGAAAACAATATTCATAAAAATAGCTGGAAACAGAGCAAACAATTGTTACATAATGGATTTCCCATGATTCAAAATGATGAGATTTAAACTGTCCTGTGTTGTGAGACGTCAGTAAGTCAAATGCTGTGATATTTTGAAAGGATCATTAATTGGTTCCTAAATCATATTTCAAGCAATTTGAGAACTAAAGCAATATTTCATGGGATTCCTGGTAGAATTTTACATGTGTGGAACATGTGTAGAAAGCAGCTGTGAGGCTTGTTGTGCTATTTAAGTATTCTGGAATCAGAAGATAGTGTGGCTTTTTCATTAAATTTTAACTTACTATCAGATCATTATTAAGTGACAACACAGTTACAAATTATCTATGGGCAGTTATGCATTATTTCATGGGGATGTAGAGATAGCATAGCACAGGGATCTAGGCATTTGAGTTGCTTGTAGTCAACTGCTGGTTCACTCTCTGGCATAGCATATGTTCCCCAGAGTGCTTACTTCCAAGAGTGATCCCTGAGCACACAGCCAGAAGTGATCCCTGAATGCTTCCAGGTGTGGCCCACTCTCTTAAAAAAGTAATAAACATCATGTACCATTAAATAAAATAAATCAGAGGTTTGAACACTGCAGGGCTGCCCACCCAGGGATGCCAGATGTTCGGGAACCCGCCAGGGTCCCTGACAGTGTCAGGAAGTGAGTTCCCTTCTACCTCCGAAGCCGGCAGGGAATGGATGAAGACTCAGGAATCCGATGCAGTTTTAAAAGGCTTTACTTATCACAGGTTCGGGCATACAAGCCAGCAATAGAAAAAACCCTGTGGTAGGATTCCCGTCTAAAACCCCAGCCACATGTAGGCCAAGATGGCGGCCACCACGTGTTAAGACCCTGTAAAGAGGAGACAAAGACAATACTCCCAAGAAGAGTGCAAGCCCCAAAAAGAGAGATCCCAAAAGGAGCCCAAAAGAGAGATAGAGGAAGCAGTCTGGTTTTATACCCCTGCCACTCAGACCTCCCACTATTATGGGAAGCAGGAAGGGTCAAATGCCCTTAGGTAATTTCTCCCAGCACCTCACCTAGGCCCTATTATATGCTAATGTTTTGAGCCAAGATCTGCCTAGAAATGCCTTTATAGGGTAGAGAAGGGGGTTTCTGAGATGGCATGTCTCTGTACCAAAGACTAATACTAATGCCAGTTAAATATTTCTCCAAGCCTTCACAAGTCTCGTCTACTTCACGGTAGTTTTGTATTTTTGTTGCCTTTGAGTTATCAGGGGAGCCATGCTTGCTTGCTTAGAGGCAAACAGCATTTCTCTCTGATCTAATTACTTAGAGATCCAACGTGGCTAGGCAAATATGCTGGTAAGATCTAGCTAGCACCACGATGATTGTGGTAGCATGAGAGAATATTTATACCAGCTAGTACAGAATACATGGTCAGATAAACTGCCACATTTAGACTACCCTCTATCTATGAAGTGACCTGTAGGAGGCAATCCAGGGCAGATGCAGAGGCTCTTAGAGGAGTCCTGCAACAGAACACCATCCACATTTTGCAGCATACAGGTTAAAATTTAATAAGACAAAACTTGTGAGGACCAGTAAAAGTCATAAAATATGCCCAACTTTGCCACCAAATTCCCTGTCTCAAATTTTCAAGCTATTATATATTAGTAGTTTGAACTTTGCAAATTATTTAAGCAATTTGTACCATAATTTCTATGCCAGTGATAATTATATACTATACCTGTGGCTTTGTTTGAAGATCATGAAAAATTAACAAATACAAAGCCTTGAGAATAGTACTTGGGACATAAATGATAGCTAAAAATTTGTTCATTTATATATTTATTCCTCTTTCAAAATAGAATTTTTCATTGCAAAGTTAACTGGTGAAACTAAGACAGAAATGCCAAAATGTTGCATAAACCTCTATGCTTATATACATGAAGAAGACTTGTTCGTTCCTTTCATGGAAGCTTCCTTTACTATTACTACTCATTGAAAGAACCATTCACAGTCTGGTTCAATGGACTATAGCCACTGGAGGGTAGGAGGGAATAAAACTTGATCTTCCAGAGCCATTCTTTAACTGAGTTCTCTGAAATTCACTGAGCTGAGGAGTCTTGCTAAAACTATAGGGAACAGGATAATAGGAAGCAGTTCAAAAAATATGAAAGTGTTAATTTTTGGGAGGGGAGAAAGACTAGGAAGTTGCTCCACATGGCCGCTGGTCCCCTCAAGTCCTTTGTAAGGCTGAAGGAGCATCTGAGGAGCTGGGCACCAGTTGGGAAGAAGCAGGAGCTACTGAATAGAGACCTTGGACAAAAGATTCTTAATACCAGGAGGAAACTGAGTTAGTCCTTTCCTGACTCTTCTCTGTTGCTCCCAGATCTGTTTCCAGAGTTCTCTGTTTCAGTGTGCAGTGACAATACATATATCTCTGGTATGTTGCAGGTGTAGCTGTGGTGCCTGGCTCCATCGGCAGGTGGCAGACAGGAGAAAGGTTTGTTTACAACCAGGGCTCTGCCCTGTGGGCCCTGGATGGTTGATGGTTTGACATAGAAAAGGACTGGGACCCTTGCAATAAGCCCAGAGGCACAGCAGAACCTAGCAAGTCTGGTATATTTGATGTGCCAAAAACAGTAGCAATAATGGACCTCATTCCCAACGAATGGAGACATTACTGGAGCCCGCTCGAGCAAATCGATGAACAATGGGAAGACAAGTGATAAGAGTGATACAAAGTGAAGAGGGAAATGGCCACCAGCCTCTTCTTAATAAAGCAAAAGACCTCTTAGTTCTGCTTCCATCCACCATACAGACTTACTGGTGACCTACCATGTTTGTCCATAATCAATATCTAGATAAACATACGGAAGCCCACTTTCCATGACTTTTGTTAAAACTTCCGTTATATAGAGGTGACTGCTGAAAACCCAAGTTTAACTTCTTGTTTCTTTTCACAGAATCACTTTTAGGATAAGGAACAGCAGATATTAACTAAGCAAAAATCTGAGTTGCCAGAAACAAGCTACCTTATGCAAAATTGTTGTGAGCTCATCTGACTTCTAAGTGTCCCATTATATTCTTGTGTCAAGTCTGTGAAGTACTAAAATTCTGCCAGATGTTTTATAGATAAGAAGATACTGTCTCAGTGTAGTTAAGAAACTTGCATAAAGTAACAGAGGAAGAATATAACTAAAGTTCAGATTGAGAGAAGTTATCCTAACTCCAAAACCCATGTTTATAAGGCCTGGATATAACTCAATGTTCCAACTATTTTAAATATGAGTTTTATTAAATATAATAGACACATGGCACTCAAATATTAGACTACATAATTATGATGTCTACATTATATAATTAATACAAAAAGTTTCATTAATATCCATTGCCTTATATAGATACCAGCTTTTTTTTCTCAAAAGAACATCTTGAATTTATTCTCTTTGCAACTTTCCTGTTTAATGTTATATTCTCCAGTGCTTATGTATTTAATAAGTGAAAGCTTTGGGTACCTTCTTCCAGTTCCTCTACTATCTTTGCCACCTCTAGTAACCTCAAATCATATCTGTGTTTGTTTTCATCCTGTTTTAAGTAATTTTTATTCTATATGCAAGTGAGATTATAGTTCTTAATTTTTGTATGTTTCTCCTTAGATAATTCCCTCAAGGTCTATTTTGTCACCAGTGGTAGGATTTCCTTCTTTTCTGTGGCTGACTAGTGTTCCACAATGTTATTATAAATTCATCAACTGATAGACTATTCGTTTCTGTGTTTTGGTTATTACAAATGATTCTATAATGGATAAGAGAATTTATATATATATATATATATATATATATATATATATATATATCACTGTCACTGTATCACTGTCTTCCCATTGTTCATTGATTTGCTTGAGCGGGCACCTAACATCTCCATATGTCCTGTCTCAAGCAAGTGTAGCTCAAGGGCATCTGCTTGCTCCAGGGACAGGGAAGAGCCTCAAACCATATTTCAGGTCATGGAATTGAGGTCCATAATTGTTACTAGTTTTTGGCATAACAAATAAAACATGGGTAGCTTGCCAGGCTTTGCTGTGGAGGTGGTATGCTATCAGTAGAAAGCTCTCATCTCGAGCATTTACTGATGAAACTTATAGGGGAAGATCAGGTTTAAGCTTGGATGGAGCCCTGAGGAACAATGGAGTCTGAATGTAGGGTATGACTGACCACATGATGTGTGGGTTGCTCTGGCTTCCTGCTAGGCTAATGGGATGACGAGCATCAGTTAGAACCTGCCTATAACTGTATACAGTGTATAAATGTGAAAGATCATGGGAAGGACCTTATCCTAAAATCAGTATTATATAAGAACGTCAAGGAAACTGTGTGTCTGGCGTGGGTGTGTCTATCTTCTGGGGAAGCTGGCATGGAGGTGGAGAAAGGGCAGAGCCCAAATCTTGGCTCCAAATCTGGCCAGATGGTCCCTCCCCCCCCACGTGAGAGAACCCTTGGAGCAATGTTGGACTCGGCCAGGGGACTGGTTGAGCCCCTTACCGGGAGGTCAGCTCCTCCCAGTAAAGGGGCTCAGCCAGTCCCTGGCCGAGTCCAACATATATAAAATATATATATATATATATAAAATCATATATATGTAAATAAAATCATGTCTATATATATATATATATATATAAAATTTGTTTCCTGTGAGTATATGCAAGGCACATGTTAGGTGAACAGAGGTTAAAGCAGAGGCATCATGAAGGATTAAGAAGCTGAGGAGGACTGAGGGTCCTGACTAACCTTCATATTGGTTATTGATTGCTTTGAACAAGGAATCATTAGAAGGAGAATGACATACTTTGGCCGATTGCCTAACTATTCTATTGGGCCTAAACTGTTACACATCTGAGAACCCCAGATTACTGAAACAAACATCCTTATAATGGATTTCTTTCAAGGGATATTTCCTCTGGTCAGAAGACCAGAGAGAGAGAGCAGTCACAGGACCCTCACCTCAGTGGCTTTTTACATCTCCACTGTCTGTCTGGATATCAGGTTCCTGTTTTCTGACCATTCTGCCTTTTTCCTCATTCTGTCTATCTTAACCATTTGGTTCCCAATAGGTATAAACTCAGAAGTAGATTATATGATAGACTTCTATTTTTCACTTTTAGAGGAGCATCCTTACTGTTTCCATAGTATGAACTATCTTTCATTTCCCCCCAATAATTTACAAATTTCTCCAATTTTCAAAAGGGTTATCTTTTTTCTTACCCCATCAACATTTGTTATTTTTTGCTTATTGATGGCAATCATTCTAAAATGCATGAGATGATAGCAAATGTGTTTTTATTTACATTTTCCTTATGACATTATTAACCATATTTTATGTATCTTTTGTCTATTTTACCTTCTGTTAGTTTTGTCTTGGGGTACCACATGTGTTGTTACTCAGGGCTTACTCCTGGGTTTATGTTCAGGGATCACTATTGGCAGGAATCAGGAGACCAGATGGGATTGTGGGATCAAACCAAAGTAAAGAGTCCTACCTGCTGTACTATCACTCCAGGCCACCTTTTGGAATGGCTCTTTAAACATTTTATGTCTCATTTTATATTAGATTACTTGTATTTTCTATTGAATTGAATGAATCTTTTATACATTTTTCTCAGATAAATTATTAGCCATTTTTTCTAATTCATTATTTATAAGTGTTTTTCACCTATTTCATATATTATCTTTACTTTTTGTTGATTATTTATTTTTGCAGTGTATGGGGAAGGCCTTCATGGCAATGGAATTCTAGAGAAGTAATAAACAAACTAACCCTAAGGCTGGTGGGACCTACTTTATGAACAGAGAAATTTATGCCTAATAAGATCTTTTCCTGGAGCCAGCCCAAACCCAGAAAAAGCTGTACCCCCTCAACACTCCACTGCCCAAAAAACTCCAGCAGGAAAGAAGGCCTAGGAAGAAGGAATTTTTAATTCCTGCTCCCAACACTCCCAACAAATCCACTGCTCCGACTCTACCTCCTTGTCAAACACCTTAGCAACAAACTCTTTCATAGGCAGAAAGCCCCAGGTGGGGAAGCTTGGGAGAAGCTCTATAAAGGGCACCATGAAGCAAGCAGTTATGCTGCTTGACACCATGTGCTGCCTGTGCTCATGTGTTGTAGCTGTGTGCATGCGGGGCCTGAGTATGTGTCTCCTGCATCTCCCCTCTTGAGATGAGTACTTTCATGCTTCCATATCTAATACGGGCATGTATAGTGGGGCTCTCTTTCCTTTTGAAGAAGCTCATATTCTCTCTTGAGCTTGTTAAGCTCTCTCTTTTTTTCTCCCTCCCACCCCTTTCTCAAAAACTTCTAGATAAAACGTATTTTCACTTCACTTCTCATCTCCTCTTGAAATTCTTTTCTGTGAGAAAGGCAAAGGATCTAAAATGCCTGCCTAAGACCTAGGACTGACTTTCCTGCAAAGAGCAATTCTTGCTCCAGCCTGGGTCCATGGCTCCATGAGAAATCAAGTGGTGAGGATTTACTTCCATGCCGTGCAGAACAAGAGGATGACAGTTACGCTACATGGCTGCCTCAGCGGCTGGCAGAACTTGAGGTTCATGCCATTCACGGACTCGTTGCAGACTTTATCAGACCTAGACTTCTCAGCTGGTCCTGCAGTGGCAGATGTGGATTAGGAGCAAGTGGCTATCTCTCACCCCTCTGCTTCATATAAACCACCTGAGGACTCGCCTGCATCACTTAGATGCCCAAAAGCATTTTGTAGACTTCGCTAATTGTTGTCGTTGTCATTGTTGTTGTTGTTGTTGTTGTTGTTGTTGTTCTTCTTGTTCTTCTTCTTCTTCTTCTTCTTCTCCTTCTCCCCCCCTCCCCTCCCCCCCCCTCCTCCCCCCCCCCCCCCCCCCCCCCCCCCCCCCCTCCTCTCTCTCTTCTTCTTCTTCTTCTTCTTCTTCTTCTTCTTCTTCTTCTTCTCCTTCTCCTTCTCCTCCTCCTCCTCCTCCTCCTCCTCCTCCTTCTCCTCTTCTCCTTCTCCTTCTTCTTCTCCTTCTTCCTTCTCCTTCTTCTTCTTCTCCTTCTTCTCCTTCTCCTTCTTCTTCCTGTATGTTCTTTAGGTATCAAAACCAAAAAATATTATTGCCATGTGCTGGAGCAATAGTACAGTAGGTAGGGTCTGACCAATGTTCAATCCCAGGCATCCCCTATGTTTCCCTGAGCACCACCAGGAGTAATTCCTGAGTCCAGAATCAGAATTACCCCCTATCATTTGCTGAATGTGACCCAAAAAGCAAAATATGTATATTATATATAATTATATATGTGCATATATATTATATATATGTATATATATAAAATATTGCCAAGACCCATGTCAAGGAGAATTTTCTTTTTTGATTATTGGGCTTTATTCTTATTTTGCAGTGAAAGTCATTCTACCAAGAAATACTCACGAAACCTGAGGACAGTCTTGCTGTATTCAGTAAACTGGGTCGAGAAGTTCAATTGAGGGGCCTGAGGAGGCAGAATTGCACAAGCCCTGTACAGAGCCAGGGATAACCAGGTACATTCTGGTGGTGCTCAGGGACATCCACAAATATACCCATGCTATACCAGGATTCAAACTTGTGTTGAATCAAGTTTACATTAGCCATCACTCAGGCTATCAAAATTTTCCAGATTTTTTTTTATTTTTGTCGTTTCCCACCTTTTTATTTAAGGCTTTAGTGCATTTCAAGATTATGTCTGTGAGTGGTATAAAACTAGAATTTAGCTTTACTCTTTAACAGTGAATATGCAATTTTCCCAGCACTGTTTCTTGAAGGCTGTTTGCTTCCCTGTCAAGTACTTTAGATTTCCTGTCAAATATTTGTGTGGGTTTACTTTTGGTTCTCAATTCTACTTTAGTGATTTATCTACTTTATGCGATATTATTCAGAAATGATCCAGAATTATTGTAGATCTACAATTGACTCAGTGTCTGGCCATAGTTTCCACTATGTTCGTCCATACCATTCACACTGGCCTCAGTTGTAATATATAGTTGAAATCTCAGAAGTGCTAATTCCACTCTATTTAAAGAGTTTTCATTTTCACTACTCAGCCCAATTGCATATTTTCACAATACAGTGTTATTTGGGACGTTCACATTACAACAATATAAGCATGCAATATAAGCAGCGGTAGAATTGGAAAAGGAGGGTCAGGTCACTGTAATTTGAGGATCAGGAGATAACTAGCTAATAGTGTTTTGGAAAATTTCCTTTAAAGCTCTGTTTTTATAGGAAAAAAGAAGTTTCATCTCTTTAAGAGAGAATCCCCAGAGACTCTTTCCTAAGCCCTAGAGAAAGCTTAAAATTTATAGGTGTAAAATTCAGAAAGCATCTGAAATTGGCCCAATTCAATGCTCAAATTTTATTATATTTTGGAAACATTACCAAAACTACCTTTAATTTTCTTTTTTTTTGGTGAGGTTTCTCATAAAGACAGGCCCTTTTTATAGTTTTGTTTTGTCTTTGTTTTTGTTTTTAGAGGATAGGTATGGGAAATGGTCTCCCCTTATAAAAACCCCAAGGTCAGGATATAGTCCCTTAGGCAAAACAGTTTAGGTCTTAGACTATAATGAGACAATCAAAGTGTGCCCTGGGGAAAAAAATAGAATGGGGCAGGCAAATGCACATCCAAGAAAGAATAGAATAAAACAGTTATGGGATGATTATAAAGCTGTTCATGATTGGCTTTCACTCATACTCTGTTCCAACACCCATATCTCCATCAGTGCACATTTCCCAACCATTTCCTCCCGGCCCCCACAACCTGCCTCTACTGCAGGCACTCTCCTCTCTCTCTCTTTTTCTCTCTCCTTCCTCCTTCTCTCTCTCTCTTTCTGTGTCCTTTTGTACATTGTGTTTTGCAAAACAAGGCACTAAAGCGTTGTCATGTATATTTCTTTACCTACTTACAATATTCAGTTCAAGTCTCGATCACTATTTTGAAATATTATTGTCAAACTGGTCTCTATCTTACCTACCCTCCACACATTTGTTGCAGTTTCCAACCCTTGACAAGTCCTCTTGGCCTGCTTTGACTGGCCTTGGTTAGCAGTCTCGTACTTTTTTTTAATATAATTTTAGTCCCCTTAGGTATAGTGTGCAACATCACTGTATCACTATCTTCCCTTTCATCGTCGATTTGCTTGAGCGGGCACCAGTAACATCTCCATATGACCTGTCTCATGCAAGTAGAGCCCAAGGGCACCTGCTTGCTCCAGGAACATAAAGAGCCTCAAACCATTCCATCAGGTCATGGGAATGAGGTCTATAATTGTTACTGGTATCTGGCATATCAAATACGACACGGGTAGCTTGCCAGGCTCTGCCGTGCAGGTAGTATACTCTTGTAGTCATCTCAAAATCCAGCATTTATTGATGAACTGCGAGGCCACAAGCTGGGCCGGATTAAAAAGACTGCAGCAGGGTGGATCTCGATGAGCCGGGCTGTGATAGGCTGGTCTGCTGGGTGGAGTTCTGACGAGGGGAGTCCAGATGTGGAAAATGGAGGTCCTCATGGAGTGGGGGGTCATCTGGCTTGTTGTGAGGCTCTGCTGGGGTGGCAGAACAGGACTAGAACCTGCCATCCCTCCCGGGCACCTCATGAGCGGCTGGGCAGAGTGAGAGCCAGTAGCAGCTCTGCCCCATGTCTGTCTCTGGATCAGCATACCTGGGCCGGATTAAAAAAGACTGCAGCAGGGTGGATCTTGATGAGCCGGGCTGTGATAGGCTGGTCTGCTGGGTGGAGTTCTGACAAAGGGGTAAGTACGAATGTGGAAAAATGGAGGTCCTCATGGAGTGGGGAGTTGACTGGCTTGTTGTGAGGCTCTGCTGGGGTGGCAGAACAGGAATAGAACCTGCCATCCCTCCCGGGCACCTCATGAGCGGCTGGGCACACTCGCGCAAGTGTGCAACATAGAAAAAACTATAATAGGAAATCGTCATGACTTTATAAGTTAAGGGTGCCTTTGATTGGCTCTATGAAAATTCCAGCCTCTGCTCTTAATGTACTCACTAAATTTTGATGTGATTACTAATTATCATTAATGTTTCTGTCAAGGTAAACAATAGTTCATGTGTTGGCATCAAGGGTGGGAGAGTAAGATTTGTATTGAGTAAACAGCCATCGTGTGAGATCACTGATGACTGCCCAAGAGACTCTATGGCTTTCATAGACCTTGTGTGTGTTTGTCTCATTCTCTGTGATCAACCCTCTCTGGACAGGAGTCAAAGGTACCAATCCAACTGGCTTCATTGTGGTAAAATCCCGCAAAACTGGGATGGACACACATGGTGAAATCAAGGACCTGTCCTGGTGGAGTGCTCTGGAATCACTCTGAGTGGTGTTTGGGAGACAATCAAGAGTTAAAGATTAAACCCAGACTTCTGCAGGCAAAGTTAGTTACTCAGCCCTTTTTTATTAAGGATGCTTATTTTATTTCTTTTTTAAATTTTTTATTATACCACCATCAGATATACAGTTACAAAAGTGTTATATTTGGGTTTTAGTCATACAGTTTTCCAACACCCATCCCTCCACCAGTGCCCATTTCCCACCACCAAAGTCCCTGATTCCTCCCTCCCAGTCATTTCCATAGTACATGGGCAGGTTTTTATTCATCTTTGCATAATGCATATATTTTACTTTATAAGCAGACAGTTGCTTTTTACTGATAAACTAAGCCACTCTATTGTCCAACTTTTTCATTGGCCAATGCCATTCTGATGCAAACACACATTAACTCTCTCAAACTTTCAGGATTTGTATTAATGCTCATACACTATCATGTTCCTCAAAGATGTCAAGCATTCTAAAACAAGTTTCCCTATCTTTTGCTTTAGCTTAGACTACCTACCCTGCATGCCTCTTTATTAACCTCACCTCTATATATTTATTCCTTTTCTCATCACTGTCACTGTATCACTGTCTTCCTGTATATCATCAATTTGCTCGAGCGGGCACCAGTAACATCTCAATGTGTCCTGTCACATGCTAGATAGCCCAAGGGCATCATCCCGATCCAGGAACATAAAGAGCCTCAAACCATTCCATCAGGTCATGGGAATGAGGTCTATAATTGTTACTGGCATTTGGCATGTCAAATATGACATGAGTAGCTTGCCAGGCTCTGCCGTCGGGGGTGGGATACTCTATTCCTCAAAACTTGAGGAATTATTGATGAGCCGGGCTGTGATCAGTTCTTATGCTCGGAGAACTGAGGAGAGGGGAGTCTGGATGTGGAAAATGGCGGCCCTCATGGTGTGGGGGTTCCTCTGGCTTCTTGCGGGGCTCTGCTGGGGTGGCAGGCCAGAGCTAGAACCTGCCATCCCTCCCGGACACCTTGTGATAAGATGGGAACAGGGAGAGCAAGTAGCAGCTCTGCCCCATTTGTGTGAGTCTCTGGATCCCTTCCTTTCTCATATTTTAGTAAGTGTTTTTGAACTACCTGTTTTGCCCAACCTGTTTTCTTTAACCAATCTGAACGTATTTCTTTTTCCCAGAAACTTTTAATTTTTTAGTTTATTTAAATATACTTATTTCAGTAGAATTCTTAATCTTTTCCCCCCATTAAGGATAAGCTCGATTATAATATGGACCCATATGTATTAGTTTACAAATACATCTCTAGCATGACAAAAAGTATGACATAGTAGATACTCTCCAAGTGGATCTCCATAGTAGATCCACTCCAAGAAAAGCCAATCCAAGAAATCCGCTAGAAACCAATCCTCTAGAAACCAATCCGAGTTGTTAAAATCGTCCGCTCTATATAGGCTTAGCTGGCGAAAAGAAGGTGCAACTTGCGGATTACTTCCAGACTTAAAGTTTTTTGAGCCACACGTGATGATGCTCACGGATTAAACCTGGCCGTAATCTGGGGACCATATGGAAGGCCTGGTCTGATTAGCCATGTTCAAGGCAAATGCCCAATGGGCTATGGCTCCAGACTAGGGTAGTGGATATTCTGGACAAGTTTCTGTGAGCACATTTTCTGCTGGATGATCTAAAATGCAAAAAACAAAGCCACTGCTAATCACCACCTTTCATAGCATCAAATATCTACCAATTCCTCTGTTTTTAAGGTAGGCAAAAAAAAAAAGAGCAACTTTTCTTAAGCATAATTTTAGAGGCTCAGGTAAACATAAACGGAAAAGACAGTATGCGGATAAAATGGTGTTAGATATTAGAAATATCTGCAGACTATGCATTATGAAGATTTTTATTAGGTTCTTTTCATCCTGATCTGGGCATATATTTTCTTAAAATAGACAATATATCAGTGTCTCAAATGTCCTTTAATATGAAAATCAATGG
The DNA here is from genome assembly GCA_021461705.1 of Cryptotis parvus. NCBI lineage: Eukaryota > Metazoa > Chordata > Mammalia > Eulipotyphla > Soricidae > Cryptotis > Cryptotis parvus. Next base: position 39,690 of record JAJIBD010031626.1, on the reverse strand, counting down.
GAAATAAATCTATTATTTAATGTACTTTCTGAGGAGCCCAGAGAAACCCCCACACCTTGCTGGCAGCGATCTGTGTCACCATCCACACTCTGCAGCTGGTAAGGTCTCCCCCAGCATATTAATCCAGTCTCCAGCCCATAGATTAATCCAGTCTCCAGCCCAGCTTGTGAGAAACCCAGCCTACAAGGACCCGCCCTGCAGAGACCCGCCCTTCAGAGGAGAGTATTTCAAGCCCAGGAATGCTTGAGCCTAAGACACAGGTACACCCGGCAGAGCAGAAACCATCTTTCCGTTTTGCGCGCGCCACTGCATGGCCGCGCGATTTTCCTCCAAAATTACCATAAATATTCTACCCACCCCCTCTGAGAGAGTGCCACAAAGTGATGAGAATATAGCACCTGCATGGCAGAGCCTGGCAAGCTGTCCAATGCGTGTTCGATATGCCAAATCCAGTAACAATAATGTTTATTTTCCTGACCCCGAAAGAGCCATTAATACGGCAGCAGTAAGAAAGGCAAACAAGCAGTGCCTGATAAAATTTCACGGCTGTCCTAGGCTGCCAAAATGAAGAAGGACTAAAATGACTGTCTGTACTTTCAATGCACGTCGCTGGCATCGGAAGCATATATTGAGGATCTGATTGTGCAAGCGCAAAAGATCAAGTACGACATCATTGGTCTGACTGAGACGAGGGAGGCGTCAGTTGCATCATGCTGTATTTGACACCAGAGAAGAATTGTTCCTTAGAACATGTGACAAAAGAGGCGTCGGTGGCATTGGTGTCCTTGTCAACACGAACATGGCTGTCAACATTGATTCATTTGAATGCCTAACAAACCGAATAGGACGATTACACTTGAGGAGATGTGGCCCACTGCCAGCAATTTCTATCTTCATTGTCTATGCACCAACATCCACATACAAAGAAGATGAAATTGAGAAATTCTACATGGAATTGGAGGAGTTCTATAAAAAAGATCACACCTTCTACAATATCATAGTCGGTGATTTTAATGCCAAGATAGGACCGAGAAGATCGGCTGAAGAACTCCACATCGGGACCCATGGCCTAGAATGGAACGAACAGGGTGAGAGACTATCTGAGTTCATCATGTCCACCAAGACTATTCATGGGAACTCACAGTTTCAGAAGGCTGAAGTGAAACGTTGGACATGGGAATCTCCTGGCGGACAGTTCCACAATGAAATTGACCACATCATCTTCAATCTATGGTTTTGTCTGACTGATGTTGCTGTCGTCCCCAAATTCCAGACAGGATCGGACCACTGTCTCCTTCAGTGCAAAATTCTACTTCCCACAACGGGGAGAAAAAGCTGCAAAGTTTAAGAAGAGAACTCCCAGAACGACCACCAACTGGGAACTCTTTGGCACCATTGCGGCAACATGGAAAGATACCATCATTGATGACATCGATGAAGAATACAACCGACTGGTTCAGCACCTCCATGATTGTGCGATGAATGCCAGAGAGAGAGAAAGACACAAAAGGACGCTTGTCTTCAGAAACTCTTGAGCTCATTCGCCAACGTGGCAAGGCGCGAGCCTCAGGAGACCAAATGCTAATGTCCAAGCTTGCTAAACGGTGCAGAGAAGCGATAAAAAAGACCTCAAAGACAGAAGAGCAGAAATACTGGAAGATGCAGCAGAAGCCGGGAAAAGCATTCGCACTGCCCGCCTGTCCTTCGCCAACTATAAGACCAAGATGACTGCCCTCCGATGCCCTGATGGATCTATCACATCTTCCAGAAAGGCAATGGAGAAGATTATCCAGGACTTCTACTCAAGTCTCTTTGATAGCCACATCCACCTGCCCACATACCAAATTCCACAGGATGGATATGTCATTCCCAACGTTCTCCCTTCTGAAATCTGACATGCCATCTCGTCGTTAAGAAGGGAACAGCACCAGGCCCAGACAAAGTCAGACCCGAACACCTGAAGAATCTGCCATCGGTACTCATCAATACACTAGCTCGGCTCTTCACATGCTACCTGTCCGAATGCATGGTGCCCTCCCAATGGAAAACCAGCAGGACAGTTCTACTGTTCAAGAAGGGGAGACATTCACGACATCGGCAACTATCGCCCCATCTGCCTGTTGTCTGTCATCTACAAGCTGTTTACATGAGTCATGCTGAACAGGATTAGCAGAACACTAGATGAAGGACAACCATGCGAGCAAGCAGGTTTCCGGAAAGGATTCAGCACAATCCACCATATCCATACAGTAACCAAGCTCATTGAGGTTTGTAGGGAGTACAAGATGCCGCTCTCTGTCACGTTCATTGATTTACAGAAAGCCTTTGATTCTGTGGAGACTGAAGCAGTCATCGAAGCCCTAGTCAAACAGGGTGTTCAAACCCAGTACATCAAGATCCTTCGTGAGCTGTATTACGGATTCACCACCAGGATCTCACCATTCTACAAAGAAGTGATCATTGATGTCAAAAGAGGGGTTCGACAGGGTGATACCATCTCACCAAAAACTCTTCAGTGCCACCCTCGAGAACATCATGAGACAATTAGAATGGGAAGGAATGGGAGTGAAGATAGATGGTTGGCAACTACACCACCTCTGCTTCGCTGATGACATCGTTCTAATAACACCAAACATTAGTCAAGCGGCACAAATGCTGGCTGATTTTAACCGAGAATGTGGAAAGGTAGGTCTACAGCTGAATCTGAAGAAAACTATGTTCATGAGAAATGAACTAGTTCCTGAGGCCCCATTCACTCTCAATGGAACAAGCACATCTGAATGCAGCAGTTATGTGTACCTAGGTCGAGAAGTCAACATGATGAACGACCTAAAACCTGAGCTGCGCAGGAGGAAGAGCGCAGCATGGAATGCCTTCAAAGGCATCGAAGAAATAGCTAAAGGGACAAAGAACCTCCGGCTCCGGGCACATCTCTTCGACTCCACCGTTCTCCCCTGCATTAACATACGCCTCAGAGACCTGGGCCCCTACGAAAGCAGGATGAGAATGCTATTCGGGTCTCCCAGAGAGGCATCGAAAGAGCTATGCTTGGAATATCACGTCTCACTCAAGTGAGTGAAGGAATCCGGAGTTCTGACCTCCATCGCTATTCCAGAATCAGGGACGCTGTCTCGTTTGCCAAGGCATCGAAAATCAGATGGGCTGGACATGTAATGCGATTTGGAGACAACCGCTGGACTAGAGCTGTTACAGACTGGATCCCACGGGATGTCAAAAGATCACGTGGCCGCCCACCTACAAGATGGTCAGACTTCCTTGGTAAGACCCTGAGGTTTGAGCTCTTCATATTCCTGAATCAACCAGATGCTATTGGGCTACATTGGCACGTGATAGGGTCCAATGGAAATGTTACTGGCGCCCGCTCAAGCAAATCGATGAATAACGGGATTCAAGTGATTAAGTGATCAAGTGATAGTAGATACTCATAAAATAGTTGTCAATGAGAATGATTAGTCCTTCCCTAAGAGCACAGTTGATAACATCTTTTTTTTCTTCCTAGCTGTTTTTACATTCTTATGTCCACACAAATTTTGCTAAGTATGTTTTTTAGTTTTAGAGTATGTTTATACATGTTCAGGCATATGTATATAGAGGAACATGCATACTTTCCCTTCATATTCATTCAGTATTTTTCTCTTCCTCTTTTTAATATCTAGAAAATTTTTATTCTTCGTCAAGACCCTGAGCAAATGGTTTGAGGCTCTTCGTATTCCTGAAGCAACCAGATGCCATTGGGCTACACTGGCATGTGATAGGGTCAAATGGAAATGTTACTGGTGCCTGCTCAAGCAAATCGATGAATAACGGGATGTCAAGTGATTCAAGTGATCAAGTGAACATTTTTTTTAAATTGCATCACTGTGGAATAGCTACAAGGCTGTTCGTGATTGGGTTTTGTTGCAGTACACTTCTGCCCAGATCCTCTGCATCTGATCTGGAGTTGCCTTCTGCAGGTCACGTTGTAGACAGGAGGAGGGCAGTTTGAATGTGGCAGTTTATCTGACCATGTATTCTATACTGACTGGTCTAAATATTCTCTCATGCCGCCACAATCATCGTGGGACTAGCTAGATATAACCAGTATATTTGCCTGGCCACATAGGATCTCTAAGCAGTTAGACCAGAGAGAAATGCTGTTTCCCCTCCAAACAAGCCAGCATGGCTCTCTGATAACTCAAAGACTGATATACAGAACAACCATAAAGATGAGACTTTTGTGAAGGCTTGGAGAAATATTTAACTGGCTGTAGAATATTCTTTGGTACAGATGCATGCCTTTGTACTCTGAGTTACAGTTTGTCTCAGAAGCCCCTCCTCCACTGCAGGGATACTTCCAAGGCAAATCTTGACTGGGCAGCAATAACATTCAAAGGGCCTAGGTGAGGTCCTGGGAGAAATTACCTGAGGAATTTGACCCTGAAGGCTTTTCCTTGGAGTGGGAGGTCTGGGTTGCAGGGATATAAAAACCTAGCCTGCTTCCTTTCTCGCTCTCTTTCTTTTCCCCTTTCTTCTAGCACTTCTTCACTGGCTCCTCACTGCAGGGCCTTAACATGTGGTGGCAGCCATCTTGGCGTACATGTCGCCCACAGCCCAGCCAGGAACCCTAAATTTGGGGTTTCCTACTGCTGATTTGTATGTCAGAACCTGTTTTAAGTAAAGCATTTTAAAACTTTGCGGATTCTTGTGTCTTTCTCCATCCAATGGCTGCTGATCCCCTGGGACAGAAGGGGATCCCTTCTTCTGGATTTTGTGTGGGTGCCTCAGCGTTTCCCCCACAGAGTTTTAATCATACAACATCCCAACACCCATCCCTCCACCAGTGCACATTTCTGGAATAAAGACAGACCTGCAGATCAATGGAATGGAGTTGAAATACAGACCCTCAAATATATGATCACATAAACATTGCTAAAGGAGCAAGAAATATGAAGAGGAGCAAGGAAAGATTCTTCAACAAGTGGTGCTGAGAAAACTGGAGAGTTACAGGCAAAAAAAAAAAGAACTCCAACCTCTTTCTGGTACCAGGCACAAAAGTCAGATCAAAATTGACTAAGGATCTCAATATTAGATCTGAATCTATAAAGAACATAGAGTAAAATGTCAACAGAACCCTTTATGGCATTTTCTTTTCTTTTTGAAACTTTGTGAGCCATCGACCAAATAGCTGCTACTCTGCCATATCCCAGAATTAAAGTATTGAAACTTTATAATCTTTACAGCAAAGAAATCAATTACTATCTAAGGTTAGGTTTATTATATGTAAAAAAAGATCAGATTATATTTGAAAGAGATTTAATCAGCACAAAAAAGGAGAAATCCATGAAGGAATAGGGAAAGAGGTAGGAAAAGAGCACATAATCTATATATCTTCAGGCAAAATTAAAGCCTTAGAATAAAGAGTTGAAATCTTTATGACCTTCCAAAGTTTGCCTATAACTGGAGACAGAAGAGCGAGGCTTTCATAGCACACACTAAACGCTGTCCTGGGCACCAGAGAAATCACAAGTTACTTCTATTTTCTCTATCTGAAGCAGTTCTAATGGCTATAAGCCAGAGTCTCCACGTTTTAATTCACAGAAAACAGGTGTGAAGGTCCTGGTAAATGGTATTTTGAGGATCCTGGGAGGAATACAGATAATCTTCATTCCATCTGGTATTTTTAGCTTCACTCTTTAGGGATTTATTGGGGTTTTTTAGGTTATTTTATACTATCTTATCATCTCCACCCTACTACCACCACTGTATCATTAAGATTTCAGTCTTCTTCCATATAGACATATTCGTTGAAAATCTATAACTAAGGGATCAAGCATGTGCTTGATGCTAAACATTAGCCCAGTCCTCACATAATCCACAAACTGCTGCTATTTAAGGAATGGTGTGTTTTTACCAAATGAATGCTTGCATTCAATCATCCCATAAAATATCTATTCTGTAAAATGTATGAACCAACTAAAGGAATTTCCATCATCCTTCTTTAAATATATTTTATTTCGTTTTCACTGATACTTAGCACTTAATCATTCAGAATTATCACAGTTTTACGGCACCTTTGTATTTATCCAGTAGCAAGTCATTGGCATAAGTGTTGGCTATAGACATATTATCTCTATACTGAAAAGGTTGACACAGGCATAATTAAACAGGACTTGCGGAAGCATGTGCTTGATTCACTCTGTATACATGAGCTGCTTTCTGTTCAATTTATACCTTCCTTTGCCTTCTAATTTTGTGAAAAACATCATATTCATTTGATACAATTCTTATGTGGTCTCCTGACTTTCCACACAAGTGACTTCATGTAGTTTCATTTAAAAAATACCAATGTTGGTCTCAGAAACCTTTCCTTCAAAACCTGAATCTACTGTACCTCATATGATACCTGGGGAAATTAATCTAACACATATTATTATTATTATTAGCAAGACATTTAGATCACTCTAGGAATAAATCAAACTGATGCTTCTGAGAAATATGTTTAGATGCATTGGCCAAACCTTGAGTTACAGAGAAGAATGACAACATACAGAGGCGGCATAGTACTTTGAACAAGCACACCCAGCAGTCATAGTAACCTGAATTCTGATCTCTGCCCCACTCATTTACACACTGTGTGACTGGGCAACTTTGGAAAAGCAACTTTATCCAGTTACTCAGACTCTCTGATGAGATCGGGCGCATTCAGGATGGTATGGCTGTAGACTACTCAGACTCTCTGAAACTTGGTAAAACTAGAAATAAAATGTTAACACTGCAAAGAAGAAAACAAAACTTTGTCTAACAGAGGTTAGGGGTTAGGATTGGCCAGAGGAAAAAGCTAACAAAGCTCTGGTGCCACTTTCCCTCGACCTTGCATCACTACACCCCTGTTACCCACTACCCCCTATCCAAACTCCAGTTTACCTCCTATTTGGACAGGAAAGCCATTATCAATAAAGGAAAAATGTTACATTGTAAGTAACAGAAGAAGACAAAGTATGAACGAATGAAAAGAAATATATAAATGTATATAAACCACTGAGATTATTATGTGAGGCAGGAGCGCTTCTAGGTTTGAGGAACTACAAATTAAGAAAAAACTATTCAGCATAGCATATGTTGTTTAGATGGACATTTGACCTACTATCAGTTACTAAAGTATAACTTATCCTCAGTTATTAATGTAGCTTGCTTTTTTTGGAGGGGCAGGTCTCAGCAAGTGTCTGACTGAAATGCAGATGGACCAGTTGCCATAGTTTTTCACAGTCATAAATGACTGCAATAATCCCCTTTTAAGGTCTAACTAAGTAGACCTCTGCAAAATTGATCCTGTGCCCAAATTTTATTCAAACTTAAAAATCCATCATATGCTAAACAACACTATATCACAGTCTCCCTGGGTATTAAACAAGATTAAATAAATAAAATCAATCGGCAATGCAGTAACTTACGCATAGTTCTCAGTAAATGTTAGCTTTGGTGAAAAGTGCCACAGTTGATTGGACTCCTTTTATAGTAGGACTGTATTCACCTTTCCTATGCCCCCCACACACACACACCTACACTAAGTCAAATTCACCAAATCTTTCAGATGTCTCTGCAGCTTGACTTTTCTGGTGTAAATAGTCTGGGATATCCAAGAGAGAACCTTAGCTTGTAAGAGTAAACTCTTATTCAAAGTGTGAAGTTTTCTTACTTAGAAATGAGATAATAAATATTTTGTGGCCTTTTTTTAGTATTCTTGGCTTGTTTAATACACATACATCTCATCTTAGTTGTTTGGCAATAGTAACCATGATGATTGGTTCCTTACTGAGACTGGAGTCCTCAATGTGGTTACTAATATTAGCAATATCTTCCTGAAATGATAGGTTTCATCCCAAAAGTATGTCACCTTCAGATATTAGAAGCACATCGATGTTCCTAATCAAAGACTTTGGTAAAAAACTTTGCAGTATGGATCATATTTAGCTCAAACTCAAGAAAGAACAAAACTACATTTGGAAAGTTCCATTCACTGAAACGTAGACTCAACATGGGAACACGCCATGATCATAAAATTAATCAGCATATCCTCATAAGAATAACATTGTGCTGCCCTGCAAAAGACTGCTACAAATATCTGTGGAATGGATAAATGATTTAAGAAAGAATGATTGAATTAATGAGATATGTTATAATAAAATCCAAAGTTTCTAAAGAAAACAGTATTTCAGGTCTTAAATCATTCTGAATCCTTTAAGAATCCTGGCAAAATATTAATTAGTTTATGACAATCCCCAGTTTATCAAACTAGTGGCTCTCTCAAGAAAAAGGAAATCAGATTATATTACAAATAATTACCTTAATAATCTTCCTTTAGAGATTTCCCTCTTCTCGTCTATACTACAAATTGCTTCCAAATTAATCTTTTTGAAACACAGCCCTTTGTTAATTTATTCTTTACAACATCTATCGTTTTTTCTCTGTTCAATTTCTTCACCTCACTTAATTATTTAAATAAACAATATTAATGTTCTATTTAAGAGTAAAATTCCATTTCTGTGGAAGTGAGTGACTGTTTTGATTTCATTTTCCAGTTATCAGTGTTTTAGAACTATACATATTATTTGTTTGACCACAAATAATACTTAAAATTTCAAGGTTAGACTTTTACTATCTTCTTAACCACAATTTTAATGACAATTAGAATGCAAATAAAGATCCCTGAGAACACAGAATTATTCATCACATTGAGATATTTCAATGGTAAGTGATAAGAAAAAATGACGTGTGACTATTTTGAAAATGGAATATTTAGAATAGGTATCTGAGGCTTATTGAAGGCCAAACTTTTGCACCATCATCTTAGAGCAATTTGTTTTATGTTGTTTTCTTTTGGTTTTGATCCATACCCAGCAGCGCCCAGGGCTCACTCCTGACATTATATTCCAGGATCATTCCAGGTTGAACTCAAGGGACCATAGTGTTGCCAGAGATTGAACCTGGGGTTGACCTCATGCAAAGCAAGTATGCTTCCTGCTGTACTGCCTCTCCAGTTCTGTTTTAAGACCTTACAAAAGAATTAGTAGCAGTATCAGACTATAATATCTATACTGATTATAACATTCTCATTTACTAATTTCTTATTCATATGTGAGTCATTATGATAAAGGATGTACATCTATTTATTTAACCTTCACCTTTAAAAATGTAATTACATGGTAACCCCTATTTCATAGATAAGGAACCCAAATATCAGAAAAAATTTTGCCAAAGTCATATCACATAGAAGTGTGTGATATGACAGAAATAATTTTCCCAAAGTCATATCATGTTGGGGCGCTCCACCGGGGTCCTCGACAGTGCCGGGAAGCGAGTTCCCTTCTACCTCCGGCCAGCGAGGAATGGATGAACACTCAGGAATCCGATACAGTTTTAAAAGGCTTTACTTATCACAGGTTCAGGCATACAAATCAGCAAAAGGAAAAACCCGATGCTTAGGATTCCAGGCTAGGAACCCCAGCCACGTGTAGGCCAAGATGGCGACCACCACGTGTAAAACTTCCCAGGGGAATAAACGCTCACAAGGCGAGATCCCACAGGGAAGAAGCCCAGGAGAGCGGGAACCGGCTAGTTTATTACCTCCCCCCAACTCAGACCTTCCTCCCATTGTTATGGAAAGCAGGGAGGGTCCAATGCCCTCAGGTAATCCCTCCCCTGCATCTCACCTAGGGCCTTTACTGTGCTAATGTTTTGAGCCGGGAATGCCTTTGAAATGTAGAGAAGGGGGTTTCTGAGATGGCATGTCACTGTACCAAAGATCAACACCAATGCCAGTTAAATATTTCTCCAAGTCTTCACAAGTCTCCTCTACTTCATTGTAGTTTTATATTTTATCAGGAGCCATGCTTGTTTGTTTGGAAGCAAACAGCATTTCTCTCTGGTCTAATTACTTAGGTGTCCTACGTGGCCAGGCTAATATGCTGGTAAGATCTAGCTAGTCCCACGATGATTGTGATAGCATGGGAGAATATTTATACCAGCTAGTACAGCATACATGGTCGGATAAACTGCCACATTTAGACTACCCCCTTATCTACGGAGTGATTTGCGGGAGGCAATCCAGAGCAGATGCAGCGGCCCTTAGGAGTCCTGCAACAATATCACATAGAAATCTCATCACAATGAGATTTAAGAAGAAATGTCTGGATGGCATTTATCCTCTATCTGAAAAAATACCTTTGATACTAATAATCATTATGGAAATGCAAAGCATAATGATATATCACCTGATACCTATTTGAATGACTATTTTCTAAAAGACAAAAAATAAAAAGTGTTGGTGAGAAGGCTGAGAAAATTGATCCTTTATACTCTGTTAGAATATAAACTTAGTTATGTTAGTTATTATAGAAAGATGGTTATTATATATGGTTATTACATACTATAGACCTCATTCCCATGACCTGAACAAATGGTTTGAAGCTTTTAGTGTTCCTGGGGCAAGCAGATGCCCTTGGGCTACACTCACTTGCAACAGGACATATGGAGATGTTACTGGTGCCTGCTCGAGCATATCAATGAACAATGGGAAGACAAGTGATACAAGTGAAGTGGATATATGGTCACAATATATTAGAAATAAAAATATATGATCCAGCCCTCCTATGGGTATTAATACTAAGAAATGAAATCATATCTAAACTCTTTAAACTTCCAGGTTCACTGTACACTATTCAAAAGCCAAGGTATAGAAACAATCTAAATATCCATTGATAGATGAAAAAAGAAAACATGGTATAGAAACATACATATAATTCAGTACTAGTCAGCCTTTAGACAGAGGAAATTCTGCCATTATAATATCTAAGTGTGTAATATGAAATTCAGAGATGCAGTGAGTAGAACTATGGTTACCATAGGATATGGAAAGGGGAAATGGGGAAATGTTCAAGGAGTACTATGTCATATTAAATAACCAGAAGATGTGAAACAACAAAGAAGCTGATATGACTCTCTGTTTTTATTCCCTGGGTATAATTTACCTATATATTTCCTTTGAGTGGAAGAGGGTTAGAAAGAGAAGTAGCATGCATATTTCAGCATGTCTCTTTGCTTCAGACTATAAATATGGAAGCCACTGCTCTGGGGATTGATAACTCCTTTGAACAATAATTAAATCAGTGTTATCAACATAAAGGGGATTGAATGCAAAAGAATGCTTAGCATTGATTAGTGCCATGTACTAAAATAAGTGGCTTTCACAGTTACTTTTTTTAATCAATTCCAAAGTTATTTTTTGTTAGTATACTTAACAGTATCTACCTTAGAGTAAGTATCCCTTAAATTACGTGCCGAATCAAAAAGCCAAAGTGAATCAACAGATGGGTAATGGCAGATTAAAACTCACCATTGAATATATACAAAGAGACTTAAGTGATAAACTCTAAATACCTGCAGGGCTAGCCACAATGTGTAAAATAAGAGGGAGAGAGATGCAGAGACAGAGAGAGAAAGAGAGGAAACTGGGGTACCTGCTATTAACGCAGCATGGGGGTGGGCGGGAGGGGGTGGGGTACATTGGTGGTGGAAATGGGGCACTGGTGGAGGGATGGGTGCTGGTATACTGTATTACCAAGAACCAATTATGAACACCTTTGTAATTGTATGTTTCACTGTGGTATAATAAAAATTTTTTTAAAAAGTGAATCAACAGCCTCAAAGGCATGTGCATAAGCAACAGCTCTTGAAGGAGGGATACTTAGGGAGCTCCATTGTTATTGCAATGCTCAAAATTTGTAATAACATAGCTTGCTAATTCAGAGAGCTCTGAAAATATCCTTCATGGGCATGGATTTTTAGAGAAAAAACATAAAAAGGGTTTCCTTTAGCTTTTTATGTTATTTAAACATAAAAAGTTATGTTTTTCTGTTTTTTAAACATAAAAAGTTATGTTTTATGTTTATGTTTATGTAACTTTATTTTTATGTTTATGTTGAAGTATATTTATATAACTTCTCTAAGTTACTTCTCTAAGACATCAAACTAATGTCCCAAAATGATAGTCAAAATAAAAAGTCTGTAGCTGCAGAAACTCTTCAATGGCTTGTTTGGTTCTGCATGGTCCCTAGAGCACCATCATGAGCATCATTCCATGAGTATCAAGCCAGGACAAGACACAGAACACCGCAGGATATGACCCCAAAACAAAGCAAAGCAAAAATAATTAATTTAATATAAAGTATTGGTGAAAATCTGAGGATGGGTCCATACCCTAACTATGGGTTACTTGCAAATATCCCAGAGTTAGGAAAAGATGACTAAGAGAGTCAGTGGACATGAAGAGAGAGAAGAATCTTCATTGGAGAGAATATGGGGGAGACAATCTGCATGGGGAATCACCCACTAGAAAATGTTTGCTACTGACTCTCCCCTTGGCCCACCACAACCTCACTGGTGAGAATCCCTGAGAAGTCAGGACTCAGAAAAGCCCATGGAGGGTCAAGTGACAGCACAGCAGGGAGATCATTTGCCTTGCATGCTGCTGACCTGGGTTCATTACCCAGCGTCTCATATGGTCTTCTGAGCCCTGCCAAGAGTGAGCACAGAGCCAGGAGTAAACCCTGAGCACAGCAGGGTGTGCCCCCAAAAAAAAAAAAAGATAAAAGTTGCCTGATATCACATAGTGACCAGTAGAGCTGGAATTCAAGTTCAAATTTTCCTACCTCCTCATGGTGTATTCTTTTTTTTAAATCAATTTTTATTAATATTTTGCTATACCACCATGAGATATATAATTACCCTCAAACCTTCAAAGATTTTCATGTTTGAGGGTTTCGGGCATACAGTGTTCCAGCACCCATCCCTCTACCAGTGACCATTTCCCACCACCAATGTCCCTGATTCCCCCCCCCTCCCCTAGTCTGCCTTTATAGCAGGTTCTTTATCTCTTTTCTCTCTTTGTCTTTCTCTCTCTCTTTTCTCTCTTCCTTCTCTTACATACTGTGGATTGTAATACATGTACATAGAGGTTATCATGTGTATGTTTTTGCCTATATTTAATGCTAAGTTCTAGGTTGGTATTAGCCCTTTCGACAATTATTAGCACACTTTTCCCTTCTCTTTCTTACCTAACCTCCTGACTCCCACATGTTTGTAGTAATTTCCACCTTTGACAAGACTTCCTGATCCACGCTTCGCCTGACTTGGATTTTGTTATCATGATATGTATGTATGTATGTATGTATGTATGTATGTATATATATATATATATATATGTCATGCAAATAAATGCAGTCATTCTATATATGTTCTTTTCTTTCTGACTAATTACACTCAACATGATCCTCTCCTCATGATATATTCTTAATTTAAAAATGATAAAACACAAAAAGCTTTCCAAAATAAATGTTCAATTTAGAATTCAGGTATTTTGGAGTGGTACAGAAAAAAATAATTGATTTTGGGTACACAAAAATCAAGCAACAAGATTGACCATTGACGTTCTACTTGGATAAAGTCATTAGCATTTAACCAAACGGACCTTAAACAATAGAGTGTTCTGTGGAGCTTGAGGAATCTCTTTAAGCCCAGCTTGCTAAATTGTGGGTCACAACCCTATACGGGAATGCATAACTGAATGTGGGTTACAAAAATGTACAATCACCAAAAAAAATTCATAATAAAGCACATAATGATGTGATTCTGCTGTGCATACCCTGCTGCAGTCTCGGGCAATAAGGGATCATGAATGGGAAAAGCTTAAGAAGTCCTAACTTAAACAACCTTTCTTGAGAAAACTATTAGCTATCAGCAGAATGTTGAAGGGGACACTTCTCACAGTGTGGCATGGTAACTGTTTGATTATACTGGGAATTGGAGGATTAGTTCATTTATAATTTTAGTTTAATCAAAACTGAGATTATGAGCCCAGTAAAAAGAAAATAATAGCCAGAATCATTAGGAGTCATTACCTTCTTGGTGGTTATGGCCTTCTGTCATTGAATAATTAATTTGGAGAAGACAAAATCAGAAACTTTATTAATCAAGTTATAAAGTCCCTAAAAAAAGGGTTGGTGGAGAAGATGGTGCAGTAATCAGATGCCACGTTACAGCAATATACAACCTCTTAAGCATCTCCAGGCATAAGCCTGGAGCTCCCCATGCATTGCCACAGAACTGCAGGTCGACCTAGGTAGTTCCTGGTACTGTGTGACCCTTTCTGCTGCACCCTTGAGTCTTCATATTGAACTGCCACCTAGTAGGGCTTGTATTGCCAGGTCCCAGTGTCCCCTGAATATGGTTTAAGAGGTCCTCCAAAATAAGAAAAGCCCAAAAAAGGGGCCCTGGGAATAGCTCTTTGTAGATTATTTGCCTAGCAGGGTACGAACGTAGAATTTGATACCATGCACTACTGCAAGTGTTGAGTGCAGTTCTAGAACCTTGCTGTTTGGGATTCCCAGCTCCACAACAAAGCCTGTGACTTCTGGCACCATGTGTACAAGCAAAACGACCAAGTGTGTGGCCCCAGCAAGCACCAGAACAAGTGTGAGTGAGATGCTTTTCTGCATTAAGTCTTAGTCTTCATGAAAACCATAAGAACTAAAAATGCAAAAGATGTTGGTAATGCAAAAACTTAAGCCCGGTTCAAAGAAGAAAACTGATAAGATTCTGTGTAGATTAAATTGTTTACCATCAATTTAAATATTCCCTGAATTTCAAAATAGAGAGAAATGGAGAAATTGGAATCATGAGAGCACTGCAAAAGATATGGAAACATCACAACTAAATGCCCTATAGATTCCTGCAGTGGGTCCTGAGACAGAAAAGGGACTTTAATGGAATCACTAAATTTTTCCAAATGAAGTCTGAAGATTAGTTAATAGTAATGGGTTGATGTCAGTTTCTTTGACAAAAGTATGATGGGGGAAAAATGGGTGGTGGGGTGGGTTATGGAAATTCTCTGTAACTATATTTGCAGTATTTCTAAAAATATAAAAAATATCACAAAATTAAAAGTTAACTTAAAATATCCTTATACCGCACTACAAATTTTTTTGCAATGAAATTCCATTTCAATGTCCTCTTATCACCATAGCAACCTGCATCCTGTGACAAGTGATGCAGTCACAAGAGGAGGCAGATGCAAGGGAACAAATGTAACCTTCCAATCAAGAAACTCTGCTTGAGAGAGTGAGGGCTTCCCCCAGCAAGTGTCCCTTTTCATTGTTAATGCTTAGTAGTTTGGGATCTATAACATTTGCTCCTGATTGTCCAAGTGTTTAGTAATATTGCTTAGTCTTTAGTTAGCTTAAGAAATAACAAATCATAAAAATGTTTATATATCTTAAATGCTTACCTGCCATACAAGGAAAAATAAACCAAACTTATTTCAAGAAAATAAGTTTTCTTGCTCTGTGTTCCTTGCTCTCCCTGTGCACAGCCGTTCATGAGGCAGTCGGGAGGCATGGCGGGTTCTAGCCCTGGCCCACCACCTCAGCAGAGCCTCACAACAAGCCAGACCACCGCTCCTCACTCCACGGGCGCCGCCATTTTCCACTTCTGGACTTCCCTCTCGTCAGAACTCCACCCAGCAGACCAGCCCATCACAGCACGGCTCGCGTGGCGCAAGCGGCCGCGCGTTCATCAATAAATGCTTTATTTGGAGGTGTTTAAAAGAGTTTGCCTCCTGCTCGACAAGCCTGGCAAGCTTCTCGTGTTGTATATGATATGCCAAATTCCAGTAACAATTATATTAGGTCATTCCCATGACCTAATATAATGTTTTGAGGCTCTTTATGTTCCTGTAGCAAGCCGATGCCCCTGGCTCTACTGGCATGAGACAGGACATATGGAGATATTACTGGTGCCTGCTCTAGCAAATAGATAATCAACGGGAAGATTGTGATAGTGATCGTGATTTCAAGAAAAAAATATAATGTGAGAAGACCATAATCATGAAGACCTGAAAAGTTAGAGGGAGCAGAACTATAGCATATCAAGTAGGGTGCTTGCTTTTGCATGTTGCTGACCCATGTTTAGTCACTTGTACCCCACATGGTCCCCAGGAGTAACTACTGAATGCAGAACCAGGAGTAAACCTCTGAGCATTGCGAGTCCTCAAAACAAACAAACAAACAAAACAAACTTTAGGAAACTTAGAAATTGAAGAGAAAAAATATGTGGGAGGGGGAGGGAATTGGGGACATGGGTGGTGGCTGGGGGGGGGGCACTGGTGGAGGGCGGGGTGCTGGAACACTGTGTGACTGAAACCCCCAAGCGTGAACAGCATTGTAATTGTATATCTCACGGTGGTATAATAAAATGTTAAAAAAAAAACAATGAAGATAAAACAATTACTGCAATAATAATGTATAACAAATGATAGATTTCACTAGTATTAGTAGAACTTGAGAGAAGAAACATACGAGAATCCAAATAATCTTTACGGATACAATAGAAAAGTGTCAGTAAAACCACAGACAGCTGGGAAGAATAAAGAACTTCAGAAACAAAAAAAAAAAAGAGAGAAAAATGACTAACCTAATTCATTGAGATATAAGAGAAAATACACAGAGTTCCATAAATAGGAAAAATTTTAACTACTCAGAACATTGGATGCTGTTTTGGAGAATTTCATTGTGGGACATCAACTACTTACAAATTTCCATTATGTGTTAACTAGACTTGTGCAAATATATAGGTTTTTTTTCCGTTGAAAAGGGATTAACACTTTTTAGAAAAGTCTCATAAACTGCCTTGTTGCAGGACTCCTCTAAGAGCCTCTGCATCTGCTCTGGATTGCCTCCCTGCAAATTCCTTCATAGATAAGAGGGATAGTATAAATGTGGCAGTTTATCTGACCATGTATTCTATACTGGCTGGTATAAATATTCTCTCATGTTACCACAATCATCGTGCGACTAGCTAGATATTACCAGCATATTTGCCTGGCCACGCTGGATCTCTAAGTAATTAGACCAGAGAGAAATGCTGTTTGCCTCCAAGCAAGCAAGCATGCTCCCTGATAACTCAAAGGCAACAAAAATACAAAACTACAGTGAAGTAGACGAGACTTGTGAAGGCTTGTAGAAATATTTAACTGGCATTAGTATTAGTTTTGGTACAGAGACATGCCATCTCAGAAACCCCCTTCTCTACCCTATAAAGGCATTTCCAGGCAGATCTTGGCTCAAAACATTAGCATATAATAGAGCCTAGGTCAGATGCTGGGAGAAATTACCTAAGGGCATTTGAGCCTTCCTGCTTCCCATAATAGTGGGAGGTCTGAGTGGCAGGGGTATAAAACCAGCTTGCTTTCTCTCTCTCTCTCTCTCTCTCTCTCTCTCTCTCTCTCTCTCTCTCTCTCTCTCTCTCTCTCTCTCGGCTCTCTGTGAGCTTGCACCCTTCTTGGGAGTCTTGTCTTTTTCTCCTTTTTTACAGGGCCTTAACACTTGGTGGCTGCCATCTTGGCCTTCACGTGTCCGGGGTTCTAGCCGGGAATCCTAAGCACGGGTTTCTCCTATTGCTGACTTGTATGCTTGAACCTGTGATAAGTAAAGCCTTTTAAAACTGCATCGGATTCCTGAGTCTTCATCTATTCCCCTCTGACTTTGGAGGTAGACGGGAACTCACTTCCCTGGCACTGTTTGGGACCCCGGCAGCGTTCCCCGACACTGCCTATCAGAAGCATTTCTAGAAATCATTTGATACCCCAATATATAAGTAAAAACCAAAAATCTATTTTGCAAGCTGAATTCAGAATAAATTGACAAAAAGTATGAAAGTTCTAATATACAAAAGTGTAACTTTTTTTTTTTTTTAGTTTTTTGGAGCACAACCAGCAGTGCTCAGGGCTTACCCTTTGCTTTTTGCTCAAGGATCACTCCTGGCATCAGTGCTCTGTGAGCATTGTGAGGTACCAGAGATTTAATGGGGTAGGCCAGTGTACGCATGCTACCCACTGTGGTGCTACTGTTTCAGCCAATAAATCACTTGTCACTTGTCAGTTGTCTTCCCATTGCTCATCGATTTGCTCGGGTGGGTGCCAGTAAACATCTCCATTTATTGGGAATGAAGTCAATTATTGTTACTGTTTTGGCATATCGAATATACCACAGGTAGCTTGCCAGACTCTGCCATGGCTCTGAGTTCATCCCAGGGGGCCTAGTCTTTTCTATGTCAGACCATCAATCATCCAGGGCCCACAGGGCAGAGTCCTGGGTATAGACAAGCCTGTCTCCTGTGTGTCACCTGCCAATGCAGCCGGGCACCACAGTCACACCTGCAACACCTTGAGGGGCAGCCAGGCAATAAGTATGATTTCTAAGTATGTAATATAATGTGATTAAGATTTCTGTAGTTTCCTTTGTAGTATGTTTGGGGAAATTTGGATATATACATATACCGTTGCTACATATAATTCCTATAAAATTCAAGGAAGAATAGAACTTAAAAGGCTAGCATGCCCAATTAGCCACAAGTCAAAAATTGATTCAAACAATTTATTCAAAATGAATCAATTTAGTTTTAAAAAGTAATGAAGGAAAAACAAGAGCAATAAAAAAGGAAGAAAAGGAGGAAAACAAACATAAAGCAGGAAAAGGAATGAAGAGCAAGGGAAAAGCAGTTGTGTTGAAATAAGCACAGGCAGGGGTTTAATTTAATGCACTAGCGTTTCTTCTCCCTCCCACTCAAAATGCTTAAAACAGCATTTCTCTTCCAGGAATACTGAGTTTGGAAAACACTCCCACAGTTAAGTGATGCTTTCAAGGAGGGCAGGGGAATAGATTTATCTTTTGATTCTAACTAGACCATAACCGTTCTGCTGGTCCCTTAAGAAAATGCTGCCGCATGGGAGAATTTTAACTGATAACAGTTAAGCCACCCCTTTCTCTTGGTTCCTTGATATTTATAGTTGTGGATATTGGCTCCAAGGATCAGAAGAATCTCAGTGATACCTATGTTAGCTTCTCATTTCTCTTTATCCAGAAATCACAGGTAGCACTAGTTGTTGCCTTAATTAACAGATTTGCTTTATTGGAAGCTTCTTGAAGTGCAATGAAATTAATCACAGTAAGCCAAACAAACATTAATATACCATCTTAGCATCACTATGCTTCCAGACTTTGGTAATGATGCAGTGTTATTAGATTAGTTTCATTACATGTGATATCTATATTTAAGTATGTAAAAATATTAACTCCTCATAATGGATTTCAAAAAAAATGGAATTGCAAGCTTCACTCTTTTTTTGAAACTGTTTCTTTTTTTAAGTATTTTATTATACCACCGTGAGATATACAATTACAAAGATATACAATTTAAAAAGTTCATATTTGGGTTTTGGTCGGTGTTCCAGCACCCATCCCTCCACCAGTGCCCATCTCCCACCACCAACATCCCCGGTTCCCTCCTCCCTTCCCCAGCCTGCCTCCATGGCAGGTTCTTTATTTCTTTCCCTTTCTCTCTCTTTCTCTTTTCCTTCCCTTCCAGACTATGGATTACAGAACATACATTAAAGGGTTGTCAAGTGTATCTTTTGCCTCTATTTAATGCTCAGTTCTAGGTTGGTATTAGTACTTTTGACAATTGTTAGCACACTGTTCCATTTTCTGCCTTACCTAGCCTCTGACTCCCACACATTTGTGATAATTTCCACCTTTGACAAGACCTCCTGATACATTGAAACGGTTTCTTATGTTTAATAATTATGTCGTGAACATCTCCAAAAAAGGCAAAAAATACTCGGGTCTAATTTATTGCTTTTTATTATTATTATTATTATTATTATTGCTTTTAGTACTATGGTATTAGTGTGTCTTAATTTATTTACTATCCCTCTATCAATAACTTTGAGTTTTGTTTTCTACTATAGTAATGCTTCATGCAAATTTATATATATATATATATATATATATATATATATATATATATATCACTTGATCACTTAACTTCCCGTTATTTGTCTATTTGCTTGAGTGGGCGCCAGTAACATTTCCATTTGACCCTATCACGTGCCAGTGGAGCCCAATGGCATCTGATTGCTTCAGGAATACAAAGAGCCTCAAACTGTTCATTCAGGGTCTTGACAAAGAAGTATGACCATCTTGTAGGTGGGCAGCCACATGATCTTTTGACATCCTGTGGGATCTAGTTGGTAACGGCTCTAGTCCAGCGATCATATCCAAATCACATTACATGTCCAGCCCATCTGATTTTCGATGCCTTGGCAAAGGAGACAGCATCCCTGACTCTGGAACAGCAATGGAGTCGGAGCTCCATATTCCTTCTTTCACTTGAGTGAGGTGTGATATTCCAAGCACCGCTCTTTCGATTCCTCTTTGGGAGACCCAAATAGCATTCTCATCCTGCTTTTGTAGGGCCCAGGTCCCTGAGGTATATGTTAATGCAGGGAGAACAGTGGAGTCAAAGAGATGTGCCCAGAGCCAGAGGTTCTTTGTCCTTTTAACTATTTCTTCGATGCCTTTGAAGGCATTCCATGCCGCTCTCTTCCTCCTGCACAGCTCAGGTTTTAGGTCGTTCATCATGTTGACTTCTCGACCTAGGTACACATAACTGCTGCATTCAGAGATCTATATTATATATTTGATATCCGAATCATTACAAAGCTGGTATGCACAGGTTCTTTTTAAGAAAGATATACCAGAAAAACTAGATCTGTAGTTACAGTGAGCAGTTCACTTTGCAATCTAGATGTGGTGGCAATTATACTTCAAGTATTCCACTTTTCCACTTTTCAAAATTAGAATCACTGGATTGTCTATAGTGATATTGCAAAAGACAATATCAGAATAAAAGTAAACTCATCATAAACACCCTTCACATCATGAGACCAAGCAAAATCCCAATTAAATGTGATTGATCACTTGATCACTTGAATCCCGTTATTCATCGATTTGTTCGAGCAGGCGCCAGTAACATTTCCATTGGACCCTATCACGTGCCAATGTAGCCCAATGGCATCTGGTTGATTCAGGAATATGAAGAGCCTCAAACCGTTACTTCAGGGTCTTTGCAAGGAAGTCTGACCATCTTGTAGGTGGGCGGCCACGTGATCTTTTGATATCCCGTGGGATCCAGTCGGTAATGGCTCTAGTCCAGCGGTTGTCTCCAAATTGCATTACATGTCCAGCCCATCTGATTTTCGATGCCTTGGCAAACGAGACAGCATCCCTGATTCTGGAATAGCGACGGAGGTCAGAACTCCGGATTCCTTCTCTCACTTGAGTGAGGCATGATATTCCAAGCATAGCTCTTTCGATTCTTCTCTGGGAGACCCAAATAGCATTCTCATCCTGCTTTTGTAGCGCCCAGGTCTCTGAGGCGTATGTTAATGCAGGGAGAACGGTGGAGTCAAAGAGATGTGCCCGGAGCCGGAGGTTCTTTGTCCTTTTAGCTATTTCTTCGATGCCTTTGAAGTCATTCCATGCCACTCTCTTCCTCCTGCGCAGCTCAGGTTTTAGGTCGTTCATCATGTTGATTTCTCGACCTAGGTACACATAACTGCTGCATTCAGAGATGTTTGTTCCATTGAGAGTGAATGGGGCCTCATCAACTAGTTCATTCTTCATGAACATAGTTTTCTTTAGATTCAGCTGTAGACCTATCTTTCCAAATTCTCGGTCAAAGTCAGCCAGCATTTGTGCCACTTGACTAATGTTTGGTGTTATTAGAACGATGTCATCAGCGAAGCAGAGGTGGTGTAGTTGCTGACCATCTATCTTCACTCCCATTCCTTCCCATTCTAATTGTTGCATGATGTTCTCGAGGGTGGCACTGAAGAGTTTTGGTGAAATGATATCACCCTGTCGAACCCCTCTTTTCACATTAATGATCACTTCTTTGTAGAATGGTGAGATCCTGGTGGTGAATCCGTAATACAGCTCACGAAGGATCTTGATGTATTGGGTTTGAACACCCTGTTTGGCTAGGGGCTTCGATGACTGCTTCAGTCTCCACAGAATCAAAGGCTTTCTGTAAATCAATGAACGTGAGACAGAGCGGCATCTTGTACTCCCTACAAACCTCAATGAGCTTGGTTACCGTGTGGATATGGTCGATTGTGCTGAATCCTTTCTGGAAGCCTGCTTGCTCGCATGGTTGTCCTTCATCTAGTGTTCTGCTAATCCTGTTCAGGATGACTCGTGTAAACAGCTTGTAGATGACAGACAACAGGCAGATGGGGTGATAGTTGCCGATGTCGTGAATGTCTCCCTTCTTGAACAGTAGAACTGTTCTGCTGGTTTTCCACTGGGAGGGGCACCTTGCATTCGGACAGGTAGCGTGTGAAGAGCCGAGCTAGTATATTGATGAGTACCGATGGCAGATTCTTCAGGTATTCGGGTCTGACTTTGTCTGGGCCTGGTGCTGTTCCCTTCTTTACTGACAAGATGGCATGTCGGATTTCAGAAGGGAGAATGTTGGGAATGACATATCCATCCTGTGGAATTTGGTATGTGGGCAGGTGGATGTGGCTATCAAAGAGATTTGAGTAGAAGTCATGGATAATCTTCTCCATTGCCTTTCTAGAAGATGTGATAGATCCATTAGGGCGTCGGAGGGCAGTCATCTTGGTCTTATAGTTGGCAAAGGAAAGGCGGGCAGTGCAAATGCTTTTCCCAGCTTCTGCTGCATCTTCCAGTATGTCTGCTCTTCTGTCTTTGAGGTCTTCTTTTATCGCTTCTCTGCACTGTTTAGCAAGCTTGGATGTTAGCATTTGGTCTCCTGAGGGTCGCGCCCTTGCCCATTGGCGAATGAGCTCGAGAGTTTCTGAAGACAGGCGTCCTTTTGTGTCTTTCTCTCAGCATTCTTCGCACAATCATGGAGGGATGCTGAACCAGTTGGTTGTATTCTTCATCGATGTCGTCAATGATGGTATCTTCCCATGTTGCTGCAATGGTGCCAAAGAGTTCCCAGTTGGTGGTCGTTCTGGGAGTTCTCTTCTTAAACTTTGCAGCCTTTTCTCCCCGTTACGGGAAGTAGAATTTTGCATGAAGGAGACGGTGGTCTGATCCTGTTTGGAATTTGGGGACGACAGCAACATCGGTCAGACAAAACCGTCTATTGAAGATGATGTGGTCAATTTCATTGTGGAACTGTCCGCCAGGAGATTCCCATGTCCAACGTTTCGCTTCAGCTTTCTGGAACTGTGAGTTCCCATGAATGGTCGTGGTGGACATGATGAACTCAGATAGTCTCTCACCCTGTTCGTTCCATTCTAGGCCATGGGTCCCGATGTGGAGTTCTTCAGCCCATCTTCTCGGTCCTATCTTGGCATTAAAATCACCGACCATGATCTTGTAGAAGGTGTGATCTTTTTTTATAGAACTTCTCCAA
The DNA here is from genome assembly GCA_021461705.1 of Cryptotis parvus. Lineage (NCBI taxonomy): Eukaryota > Metazoa > Chordata > Mammalia > Eulipotyphla > Soricidae > Cryptotis > Cryptotis parvus. The sequence goes on along the minus strand of JAJIBD010031626.1, from coordinate 16,350 downwards.
TTCCATGTAGAATTTCTCAATTTCATCTTCTTTGTATGTGGATGTTGGTGCGTAGACAATGAAGATAGAAATTGCTGGCAGTGGGCCACATCTCTTCAAGTGTAATCGTCCTATTCGGTTTGTTAGGCATTCAAATGAATCAATGTTGACAGCCATGTTCGTGTTGACAAGGACACCAACACCACCGACTGCCTCTTTCGTCGCATGTTCCAAGGAACAATTCTTCTTTGGTGTCAAATACAGCATGATGCAACTGACGTCTCCTCGTCTCAGTCAGACCAATGATGTCGTACTTGATCTTTTTTGCTTGCAGCATCAGATCCTCAATATATGCTTCCGATGCCAGTGTACGTGCATTGAAAGTACAGTCATTTTAGTCCTTCTTCGTTTTGGCAGCCTAGGATGGCCATGAAATTTTGTCTGGCACTGCCTGTTCGCCTTTCTTACTGCTGCCGTATGAAGGGCTCTTTCGGGTCAGGAAAATAAACATTTCTGTTACTGGATTTGGCATATCGAACACACATCGGATAGCTTGCCAGGCTCTGCCATGTGGGGGCTATATTCTCATTAATTTGTGGGACTCTCTCAGAGGGGTGGGTTGAATATTTACGGTAATTTGGAGGTAAATTGCGCGGCCACACAGTGGCCTGCAACGGGAAAGCTGGTTTCTGCTCTGCTTGGTGTACCTGATTAAAATATGATTAAAATATGATTAAAATGTGATTAAAATAGCTTTTATTCTGGGAGCTGGAGCAATAATACAATGTGTAGGGCATAAGCCCTATACATGGTTGACCTGGGTTGGATCCCTGGTATGAATCCATAAGCACCACTAACAGTGATCCCTGAGAGCCTGAGGGTAGAGGTAGGAGTAAACCCTGATCAGCAGCAGGTATGGCCCTCAAGCTAAACAAAACAAAAAAGCTTCTCACAAAGATTTTATTAACCACTCTGGATGAGAACTGAATGCTGAAAATTTAGAAAGGAGTATACATGATAACTCTAGTGCCTATACTGCAAACCATAATGCCCATAAGAAAAGAGAGAGGGAAGAAGGGAGAGACACACAGAGACAGAGAGACAGACACAGAGAGAGAGACAGAGACACAGAGACACAGAGAAAGACCCACAGAGAGAGAAAGAAGTGTTTGTCATAAAGGCAGGCTGGGGTACGGATTGAGAGGGGCAGTGGGGGGGGATGGTGGCAGGAGGGAAACTAGGGACATTGATGGTGGGAAATGTACACTGGTAAAGAGATGTGTATTGGAACATTCTATGACTAAAATCACTGGTACTATCGCTCCAGCCCTGGTGCCTAAATTTAATAAATAAGTGAGATGAGTCCGTTTGAGAAGGACATAAAAGCTGTGACAGGGGCAGGAGCTATAGGACAGAGGGTAGAGTGTTTGCCTTGCATGTGGCTGATTTGCGCTTTGATCTTTGGCACTCCATATAGTCCCCTGAGCACTGCCAGGAGTAATTCCTGAATGTGGAGGCAAGTGTAACCCCTGAGCATTGTTTGGTGTGACCCAAAATGAAAAAACAATCTGACAGTCTTTCAAAAGAGCATAACTTGTCTAAACAATTAGATGGATATAATACAAATAAAATAAATGTATTGTTAGCAGAGCATTCTTTAGTCTTAAGATTTATTAGCAAACGAAGGGACAGTCTTTCAAATTGAAGTCTGAAATTGGAGCCCTACTGAGAGAATATTTCTTATAAGTTATGTCAATTTCTTCATGATTATTAATGTTATATCTCATTGGGGGCTTTGGAACAGAAAAGAGTAAGAAAATGGATTTAGCTCCTAAGGGTTTATTATGCAGCCAAGCAGTGAAGAATTTGTATTCTGAAAGTCCAAGTTGCAATCTTAGCATAGTCACTTAGAGTTTAATGTAATGGAAACTATTTGAATAAGAATTTAGAAACCTAGGTAACATTTAGGTAAACATTCTGAAATTCCATTTCCTTTTTATAAAATGGGGTTAAATTGCCCCAAATTCTCTTTGTTCTTGTTGTGGTCCATAAAATAAAATAACCAACATAAAGATTGGAAATACAAACTAAGTCAACCTAGGACTGACTGGCTTTGCTGGTTACTGCTGCTTTAATAATAACCATGCTGGATGCAGTTACTGGCCCTCTTAGCTTCAGTTTCCAGGAAAGGTGATAATATACACACTTTATGAGTGCTTAAGAGACCAGCCTTCAAAGAAAATCTCAGTGCCTGGTGCAAGTGAGATCTCAATAACTAAGAGCTATTATTTGTAAAGTGCAGTTTGAATGAGATAATTTCTTCAGGAAGCTCTCATTTTTCTATGGGGTCATATAAGTATTTCTTTCCATTTTTGTAGCTGTTTTCCTCCCATAAACCCACTATATTTTTTCCAAACCCATTTATTCTATCCCTGGGGAATAAACAAGGTCCTCTAGTGTTGCAGGACTCCTCTAAGGGCCGCTGCATCTGCTCTGAATTGCCGCCTGCAAATCACTTCGTGGATAAGGGGGTAGTCTAAATGTGGCAGTTTATCTGACCATGTATGCTGTACTAGCTGGTATAAATATTCTCCCATGCTACCACAATCATCGTGGGACTAGCTAGATCTTACCAGCATATTTGCCTGGCCACGTAGGATCCCTAAGTAATTAGACCAGAGAGAAATGCTGTTTGCCTCCAAGCAAACAAGCATGGCTCCCTGATATACTCAAAGGCAACTAAAATACAAAACTACCATGAAGTAGAGGAGACTTGTGAAGGCTTGGAGAAATATTTAACTGGCATTAGTATTAGTCTTTGGTACAGAGACATGCCATTTCAGAAACCCCCTCTCTACCCTATAAAGGCATTTCCAGGCAGATCTTGGCTCAAAACATTAGCATATAAAAGGACCTAGGTGAGGTGCTGGGAGAGATTACCTAAGGGGATTTGACCCTTCCTGCTTACCATAACAGTGGGAGGGTGGTCTGAGTTGCAGGGGTATAATACTAGCCTGCTTCCTCTCTCATGCTCTCTTTTTGGGCGCTTTTTGGGCTCTCTCTTTGTGAGCCCGCACCCTTCTTGGGAGTTTTGTCTTCTTCTCCTTTTACAGGGCCTTTACACATGGTGGCCGCCATCTTGGCCTACACATGTCTGGGGTTCTAGCTGGGAATCCTAAGCACAGGGCTTTTCCTTTTGCTGATTTGTATGCCTGAACCTGTGATAAGTAAAGCCTTTTAAAACTGCATTCGGATTCCTTAGTTTTCATCCATTCCTCGCCAGCTTCGGAGGTAGAAGGGAACTCGCTTCCCGGCACTGTCGGGGACCCCGCAGCGCCCCCGACACTCTAGTACAAAGGCAGTGGAAAACAGTTAAAAATGTAAAAATCCAACTTGTAGTTTGGTTGAAGATCAAATGCGCAGGAGCCTCCTGCCAATCACATGAATCATATAATCATGTGATCTGCATTATACAATCAACATACTAGGGTCCTTAGTAGCTGCCAAATGTTGGTTACCAGACATTGTGTCAAGGACAGCAATGCTGATAAGAGGTAAATGGTATTCATTCCATTTGACAGACAAGAATCAAAGCTTAAGCCACTTATGTGATATTTTGTCATAGACATGTGGTGATCTGCTATTTAGACCAAGCCTATTATCTCTGGGGAGTAGGCAGTTCCTCACACCAACAGACTCTTGTAAGCTGCTGATACTGGCAGGGGTCCCTAGGGACTGGAGAAAAGAGGTGCAGCCTCAGGAAGAAATCTACACTTCTCTGTCCATCTCTGCCTCCCTGGGGAACAACTGGGGCAATCGAGTCTGAGTCTGCTGTGAGCCTTGCTATTTGCAGGAAAGGAAAGTCTGTCTAGACCTTACCCAGCATTTTGGGTTCTCACCTTCCCTCTCAGAAAAGAATTTCAGAAGATGAGCAGTGAAGTGAAAACGGGTTTTATTTAGAAAGTTTGGGTACTTAGAGGGAGAGAGAGAATGAGAGAGAGAGAGAGACAGAGAGAGAGAGAGAGAGAGAGATCTGATGTAGGAGTCTTCCAGTCAACATTTTGCTTGGCCTGTTCATTCCAGTAATTCTCAGAGCTTTCACAGCTCCATGAGCTCACTGAGTTCACGGACAGATAAACGAACCTGACATACAAACCCTACCTTCAAGCCCTGCCATGAGTGAGTTTCCTGAGTATGCAGCTGAACTTGTCAGCCAGCTAACACTGGCACAAAGCCTGAGATACTGACTTACACTGCAACTAATCCACTGCCCATTCCCCTCTACAAAGACTTGGAAACCAGCAAAAGGACTTTGCTGCCAGATCCCAGCAAAAGTGCTCCCTGATCCAGAGCCCATCAAGCTCAGTCCCAGAGCTACAACACTACAGAGTACTAGTATTCATAAATCCATAGTGCCCATTCTCACCCTCTCAAAACCGAGTCAAAAATAACAACCAATGCAAAGGAGAGCTCCAAATCATGCTCATACCAGTTTTTATTGGAATGTGGGAGCTACTGGATTATCCACTAAACCTCAAGTAAAAAAAAAGTGAAGGAATCCAGCCATATCCAGGAAGTTTCGAAGCATTGGATTTCAATGCTTTCCACTCTGGCAGGAAAAACAGGAGGCAGACATGATAGGATTTGCTTTGTTGTTTCTCTCTTTTTTGTTCATACGTCAAAGACTGATGATATTTGGGAATAGAGATGGTAGTGGTTTGTCCACTAAATTTGGTTTGTCCCAAATTAAGAATTCCATCAAATGATCACAGTTACTATTTGCTTTCTCTAATCAAACAATACATAGTAAGGTTTATTCTCCTTCTCATTACATCATACAATCTTCAGATGGTGGTTCCAAGAATGGGTATGTGCTTTTGGATAAGCTCATCAATAGAGGAAAAAAACTGGGTTTGGCCCAAATCAGCTCAGTGAGATTCATCTCAAAACTTCAGGAGCTCATGGTGAAAAACTATGCCTCTTTTCTGTTTTGATTTTAAAGCAAACCACCAAAACCCTTAAATATTATGACATTCAGGGATATAGCTCAAAAGGGTGAACTGTGTTTCTTGCAAAGATCCCAAGCTAGATTCCCCAGAGCCTCGCGGTCCTTTGAGAACCATGGCCTGGCAGCCACCAAATATCATCTGATCCAAAAAAAAAAAAAAAAAAACAATAAAAAAAATAAGTAGAAGGCCAGTGACAAGAGTTTCTAGAAACATCCACGGTAAAAGCTTGGTCTGGAATAATGGAAACAAGAAAAGGAGAAGGGAAAGAACAGGATTGAGTCTGGTGGACTTTGCTTGATGCTCTCTCACTGACATTCCCCATGGCAATCTCTCCCCTCCCTTCATTGTTAGAACCAGTTTCTCTTTTTCAAAAGCAAAGCTGGAAGCTCCTCTGCCCTTCCTCTGTGCTAAAAATCCTTGCTCTGTGCTCTTCTGAAAATGCCAGATTACCCTTCCATGGTAACCAGCACTAAAAAGTCATCTGTAAGAGACCAAATGGCAAGAGCCACGCACATACTCATAACGATTATTCTAAAGATGTCCCATGTGGAACTGACCTCAAGAAGGGATTCTAAAAAAACACCATTCTTATACCACTTAATGTTTTTAAATAACTGCAGGTCTAGTTGGAGGATGCCGCTATGTCACCTAACTGTCTGCTCTGGGATAGAGGGATTAGAGACTCTCGGTGAATGAAAAATAGGTTGACAGCAAAATAGGCTAAGAACAAAAACATCTCTTTTCCTCTGCAGAGCCACAGAGTGGGTCAGGACTCCAAGTGGCAAATTAGTGACTTTGCATTTATTTAATGACTTCTCAAAAAATACTTTTAGCAGCACAGTGGGAGAGCTGTCCCATTTCTGGTTCTGGAATCAATAGACTAATAAAAGTAATCTGTAAAAATAGCTTTCTTTTCTTAAAATATATTTCCCATTGAGCAGCAACCTGGGGGAATTTCTATCTGGGACCTCATTCCTTTTTTTTTTTTTTCTGGATCAAAATAGAGTAAGAATGAAGTCTTGGGTGTATTGAGGATTTGTTTGCATAGGTGCTGTGCCCAGGAGTTCTGATCCTGTGTGATACTCCAGACCGTGTTTCTCAACTCTCCTGGTGAACTGTCTGCTTCCCTAGGGTGGCTGGGGAGAGGCTGGGGAGACTTCAGAGGTCACATTGCCTTGAGGGATGCAGCTGGTGTTCAAATCCTGTTTCCTTAGAGCTGAAACCTGGAATCCTAGAGCAAGGGTCAGAGTGCAGACAGTGACAACTTAAGAAGGAGTCTGGAAAGACCTCTGCGGGCTAGTCTGCTTAGGTTATTAAGGAGCTGAGTGGAGGGAAAAAAGTGGTTAAACAGATCTTCAGAAGAAATGCACCCCAGGGCAGCTTGAGATCTGTGGACAGTAATGTTTCTTTGGACTCGTGTTTTCCCTTATCCCAATGCTGTCTGAATGAGGCTGTCACGAAGTCCCTATTTTAGTTGCTTTCCTCTTTCATATATATGTATATATAATATATATTATAGAAGAAAATGCCTTGGGGGCCGGAGCGATAGCACAGCTGGTAAGGCCTTGCATGCGGCCGACCTGGGTTCGATACCCGGCATCCCATATGGTCCCCAAGCGCTGCCAGGAGTAAATCCTGAGTGTAGAGCCAGGAGTAACCCCTGAGCATTGCTGGGTGTGACCCAAAAAGAAAAAAAAGATACCTTTATTTCCCTTTGTGAAGGGGGTAGGCAATGCTGAGGAACCCCAGGGCCACTCCCAGGGATATTTGTAATATTGGGTCATAGGTTCAATGTGAGAGCCAGAGGGTAGGCAGTTAATTCCCTGAGCCTCCAGCAAGCACCCCAGATATCTAATGCTCTGGAGACCACCAGAGCTCAGAGTTGGCTTTTGGAACCAACTAAGTCAGGTTCAGACTAGGCATGTGTTCTAACAGCTGCACTATCTCCCAACAAAATACCTTTATTTACTCCAAATTTTGCCCAGCACTTTGTGTATCGGTAATAATTTGGCTGTTGGGTCCCAACTCTTCCAACCTTGGGTCATAGAAATGCAGAGTCCTAGTCACACTTCACAGGAAGGATCAAAGACCCTTGCATCTTTTTAGTTCCTAAGGATACTCAACAAGAAATACATATTCTAGAAGCTCAACCAGACTTAATACATCAAAAACTTGGGGGACTGTGGCCCAATGTTTTGAGTGCCCTTAGAGCCTTCCATTATCATCTGCTCTTTGATGTCTAGGGGAAAACCCTACACACAGACTTGACTGAGGGGAGCAAATAAGAAAGGACAAAGGTAGAATAGTCACACTTGGTGTCAAAACAAAAAGCCTTGGCATGCCAGAATAATAGAGAGGGGCAACCTTGGACATCCTGATGGGCCAGTGGTCTGTCCTGTGTTATCTCAGGACCACCCTGCTCCCATCCAGAGTCTGCTAGGAGAAGACAACAGCCAGAGCCCTTTAAATTTGTACGCTGCTGAGCTCTGGAAAAACCTTCTACCTTTGAGGAAGAGCTGCTAGTATTCCACTCTCTGCATATCTCCAGCCAGGAGCCCTGACTCAAACTGCTCACCTTGTGCTTTTAAAAATTTTTTTACCTCAGGTAGTCTGTTCTGCCTTTGTTTCTGTGGATCCTGTGTCAACCTGTGGTACCAATTTCTTAGTTCAGTTTCTGTTTCTTTAAGTTTGTCTTTATTACAAAAATTATCTTTATTAAAACTTTATGATAAGCATACTAAATAAATACAATTTGGGTTATTTTATAAAAATAAAAATAATTCAAAAATCCCCAAACTTATTCCTAAATTTAACTCAAAGTCACACTTAGGAAATCTGTGACAACTGTTATTTTATCGAATTTGGAAGCTTGACGTCCCTCATGCCACCAGAGATGGCAGTGCACTGTAAAATTTATTTTATTGCAGGTCATAACCTGCATTTATGGTAATGGGCACCAACGGTTATTTTATAGCTTTGCCTTCTGAGCTCTAAGACTAAATAATGCCCATGGGAGAGGAAAGGACAAATGAAAAACTTGCTTCCAGATTTCTAATTTGAAAGGGGTAAATCTATGGAGGTATCAGTGGGCTATGGAGGACAAAACTATTAACAAATGCAATCACAACAAAAGGCTATTTTAAGTATTTGTTTGTTTGTTTATATTAGTTTTTGGACAGCACCTGGGGGTGCTCAGAGCTTATTCTTGGCTCTGCACTCAGGGATCACCCCTGGTGGTTCTTCAGGGACCATATGAGGTGCTGAGGCTCAAACGTGGGTTATCTGTAGGCAAAAACATGAACTTACTTGCAAAAACCAATCAGAATTCCATTTAAGTGTCTAAGAGCACAAGTATGAACCAGGACCATGAGACAAATATCAGGAAAAAGTGATAGAAAATATATCAAGTGGTTAGTGTCTTCATAGATGAAGAAAAAAAATAAACAAATAATGTGCTTATCGATTTGCTCGAGCGAGCGCCAGTAACATTTCCATTGGACCCTATCACGTGCCAAAGTAGCCCAATGGCATCTGGTTGATTCAGGAATATGAAGAGCCTCAAACCGTTCCTTCAGGGTCTTGACAAGGAAGTCTGACCATCTGTAGGTGGGCGGCCACATGATCTTTTGACATCCCGTGGGATCCAGTCGGTAATGGCTCTAGTCCAGTGGTTGTCTCCAAATTGCATTACATGTCCAGCCCATCTGATTTTCGATGCCTTGGCAAACGAGACAGCGTCCCTGATTCTGGAATAGCGACGGTGGTCAGAACTCCGGATTCCTTCTCTCACTTGAGTGAGGCGTGATATTCCAAGCATAGCTCTTTCGATTCTTCTCTGGGAGACCCAAATAGCATTCTCATCCTGCTTTCGTGAGTGCCAAGGTCTCTGAGGCATATGTTAATGCAGGGAGAATGGTGGAGTCGAAGAGATGTGCCCGGAGCCGGAGGTTCTTTGTCCTTTTAGCTATTTCTTCGATGCCTTTGAAGGCGTTCCATGCCACTCTCTTCCTCCTGCACAGCTCAGGCTTTAGGTCGTTCATCATGTTGATTTCTCGACCTAGGTACACATAACTGCTGCATTCAGAGATATTTGTTCCATTGAGAGTGAATGGGGCCTCAGGAACTAGTTCATTCTTCATGAACATTGTTTTCTTTTAGATTCAGCTGTAGACCTATCTTTCCACATTCTCGGTTGAAGTCAGCCAGCATTTGTGCCACTTGACTAATGTTTGGTGTTATTAGAATGATGTCATCAGCGAAGCGGACGTGGTGTAGTTGCTGACCATCTATCTTTACTCCCATTCCTTCCCATTCTCATTGTTGCATGATGTTCTCGAGGGTGGCACTGAAGAGTTTTAGTGAAATGATATCACCCTGTCGAACCCCTCTTTTCACATTAATGATCACTTCTTTGTAGAATGGTGAGATCCTGGTGGTGAATCCGTAATACAGCTCACGAAGGATCTTGATGTATTGGGTTTGAACACCCTGTTTGGCTAGGGCTTCGATGACTGTTTCAGTCTCCACAGAATCAAAGGCTTTCTTTAAATCAATGAATGTGAGACAGAGCAGCATCTTGTACTCCCTAAAAACCTCGATGAGCTTGGTTACTGTGTGGATATGGTCAATTGTGCTGAATCCTTTCTGGAAGCCTGCTTGCTCGCATGGTTGTCCTTCATCTAGTGTTCTGCTAATCCTGTTCAGGACGACTGTAAACAGCTTGTAGATGACAGACAACAGGCAGATGGGGCGGTAGTTGCCGATGTCGTGAATGTCTCCCTTCTTGAACAGTAGAACTGTTCTGCTGGTTTTCCATTGGGAGGGCACCTTGCATTCGGACAGGTAGCGTGTGAAGAGCAGAGCTAGTGTATTGATGAGTACCGATGGCAGATTCTGCAAGTGTTCGGGTCTGACTTTGTCTGGGCCTGGTGCTGTTCCCTTCTTTACTGACGAGATGGCATGTCGGATTTCAGAAGGGAGAACGTTGGGAATGATATATCCATCCTGTGGAATCTGGTATGTGGGCAGGTGGATGTGGCTATCAAAGAGATTTGAGTAGAAGTCCTGGATAATCTTCTCCATTGCCTTTCTGGAAGATGTGATAGATCCATCAGGGCGTGGGAGGGCTGTTATCTTGGTCTTATAGTTGGCGAAGGACAGCCGGGCAGTGCGAATGCTTTTCCCAGCTTCTGCTGCATCTTCCAGTATTTCTGCTCTTCTGTCTTTGAGGTCTTCTTTTATCACTTCTCTGCACCATTTGCTTGGACATTAGCATTTGGTCTCCTGAGGCTCGCGCCTTGCCACGTTGGCAAATGAGCTCGAGAGTTTCTCGAGAAGACAGGCGTTCTTTTGTGTCTTTCTCTCTCTCAGCATTCTTCACACAATCATGGAGGTGCTGAACCAGTCGGTTATATTCTTCATCGATGTCATCAATGATGGTATCTTCCCACGTTGCTGCAATGGTGCCAAAGAGTTCCCAGTTGGTGGTCGTTCTGGGAGTTCTTTTCTTAAACTTTGCAGTTTTTCTCCCCATTGCGTTTTTCAATAAGAATAGTTATAATTTAATCATTAAATTTCTTTAAGTAAATAGGACAAATTTGAAAGGTCACTTCATCTTAGATATCTCTAAAGCTAACAAAAATAATATTAAAATAGGCTAACAAATAGATTATATGCAGATTCAATAGCTCTAGGACATTTCCACATTTACATGAATTATTCTTAGTTACAGAATGACAAAATTGAAATTGGAACTCAAACCCATTTGATTTCGGGATTTGAGCAGATTCTTTTATGTATAATTCTACTTTGTGCCCTTGAGCCTCTTCTCACATAGTTTTTCCTGCCCAGAAAACAACCTGTTTCCTCTTTTTCTTTACAAAAAAAATTGCCTTCAAACTTTTCTGGAATTACCATGGAAACATGTTTCAAAATAGAGTTTCACCTTATGTCCCACTTTTTTTCATTTTTAATCTTTTTGAACTATTGTACTATAGTCCATTGTCAATTCTGTTGTCAGTTTTCACTGTCCATTGTCAATTTTCCATTTCCTCTTACTATTCCAAATTTAGGTTTTCTTTCGAGAAGATTCCAAAACACTCAAGTCTTAAAAACTCTGGACATTGCTGAGGACATTATTATTTTCTCTTTTATTGGTTATACACCCAACAATACTGTGTACCCTCCAGAGGCAAAAAACCTCCCTTATTCAGTTTTCTATTCCCAGAATCTAGAACAGAAGATTGTACATAATAGGGTTTCAATGTGTGTTTGTTAAGTCAAAGAGAAAGATAAGAGACTAAAGTCCTAAAGTTAATGACAGCCCTAAAATCCTAAAGTTAAGAGTTGCTTGACAAGCACATAGTCCCACCTGCCACAAATGCCAGATTACCAGAGCCTCTGCTTCCAAAGTCTAACCTAAATTATGAGGAACACTAATTGTTATAGTTAAAAATACATCCATGCTTCAATTAGCAGAATCAAAATGCCTTTATAGCCCTGGAACACACTTTTCAAGTATATGCACCAGAATTTTTAGCTTACTGTAAGGTTTCACATATAATTTTTGTCATTTAGGATCCCCAGGCTTAGCAATTGGCACATACTGAAAGGAATTTCTGGAGTAAGAGAAAATCCTAACTCCCTGATATGTTCCAACAAGGACAGAAGGATTGTAGATGCATTTCCTGCCAATTTTTAAAATATGAATATTTTGATATGATTATAAGTAAGCAAGACAAGCTTACACTAGAATCAAATAATCCAGTAACACTGAAAACAGATTATTGTTTTCCTTCCTTTTTCCACTCAAGCTGATTTGTTTTGCCTTTGGAAAGGAAAATAAGGTCGGTGGCAGGAAAATTATTTGGGGAGATTTAAATCCACAAAACTATAGTGAAAAAAATTGTTCTTTCTTATTCAATCACAATATAAATGAATGACTGCTTCAGTTTCCTTGAAATTTTTACAAATTATTAGATTAGTTAAACGTTTTCTTTTTTTTTTTCAGTCAAAAGGAATCACCCTTATTGATTCCCTAAATAAATACCAGTCCAAATTAAGTACTTTCCCAGAACCACCTCTTAGAAAGTCATAGTGAAATATGGACAGTTTTTAAAGAAGCTCTAATTCAGAACAATAATAGGTATGAGAATAAACTTCCTTTTTACATTTCTGGAGTGGAATAATACAGATTAGATTTTATGGCATCTTTTTGTAGTAATCTAAAACATGGTTTTTGTTATGTTAATGAAACACACACTACTATCAGAAGACTCACTATATTTTTTTCTCATACAGAAGCACTTTCAGACAGATTAGGCTAGGGCAAGACTACCTTTCCCATTACTATTTTATAAACAAATCTTCTAACATCCAACATATGTTAGCTGAATTAATGAGAATAATAAACAAAGAACCAAGATTAGTGATAAATGTACTCAATGGAAAACTTTACTCTAAAGTCTCTCTTTTGTTATTTGAATGTTATTGCTAAATGTAAAATGAGAATGCTTTCTTGTATACTTTCCTTTATGTCCTTCTCCTTCACAGACTTTCTGACTCACCTCTATTCATGATCAAACACAAATTGCACAAAAGGCTTAATTACCTCTAGACTTTAATAAATATTCTACTTAGGATCTGCAAATAAGACTATATGAAGGTAGGGGAATCTTTTTGTTATGCAAATACAGGCTAATAGAAGCTTTTTCTGAATTCTATTTAGCTGAGCCCCTCAAAAGCAATGTCTGAATGGCCTTTCTTTCCTTTTTCATCCAGAACATCAACCTCATTACAAGTCTGGTTTTAAAACCTTATTACATGACCATTTGACAATTCTGTTCTTCCTGAAATAAGTTTTGATGAGATATGAAATGATAACTTCATATTATTGAGCTATCTCCAAAGGCATTTTCTTATTTAGAGATGGAATGTTGAGTTACTGATGATAAAGTAAAACCTTTATAGCTGCTTGCATTTGCTTTCTGTAAAGAGGACACAGGACCTGTCCTCTCTACAGAAAGCAAATGCTAGACATAGCTTTTTACCTAATTCCCCATTCAATGGGAACCAAATCATGTATAACATTGTCAACAGTTTCTATTTCTTGAGGATGTCACACATTGTGCAAAAAGTATTTTAAATGCATTAAAGTTAATCACCCTCAAAGAAGCACAATATATTATTGGTGCTTTCATTGCCAATTCAAAGCTTAAGGATGACAGTTTCCAAGATAAGCTATTTTTTTTAGGGTCACATATTGGTACAATATTAATTCAAACCCCAGACTGTTTGATTCCTAAGGCATAACTCCTAAAGTATAATTTCTAAAACATAAAAGCATTTTATGCACTTTTTTTCAGTTTCTTAATTTGAGTCCTTTTTTCTTTTATGGGAGGAAAATAAGTCCTAAATGAATAATATAGCAAGTATCTAGAAATGTTTTACCTTATAGCAATTTCAGTAAGAATAAAAATTATATAATACATAATAACAACAAAAATAATTTAATCTAGAGACTAAAAGTCCAAATACTTGTTCTAGGGACTAAATAAAAATTAGTTATAAAATATAAATTAATGTGAGTTTATCAATTTGCCTTTTTATCACCTAGCTCTCAGTTAAGCTAGACAAAATTAGGGGGAAATGTCCAAACTCTTTGAACAATTTACAGTTTTTATTAATTTATTTTATGTAGTTACTCATACAGAAGACTAATTTTATAGCCACGTATTTTTGTATCATGAATCTGGGCACAATTTGAACATTCTGCTGCTTCATTATTCAATTAATATCAACAAGGAACTGGAAACTTGGTTTCCCTCAATAACTCTGATATATAATTGAATTATATATTCAATTATAGTTATAATTGCATAACAAAATTATTCTAGATAAAGTTGTTGTGGCTGCCTGTGAAATCAGCTGCATACATGGGGGGGGGAATAAAAATGATTACTTAGATTTTGTTATTGGCCAACCTTTCGCTGTCTGAAGCTACTATCACACACAAAAGGTTTTCCCTTTCCTGAACTTTTTTCTGAATTAACTAAATGAGTTATGACTTGATTATATAGTAAATGTGCCACTTTACTATACCATTACATGTAAATGCGGTATTTTAATGACCAATATTACAAATAAATGGTGACTCATAGGGTATTGTCGGGATGCCACTGGAGTCCCCGACAATATCAGGACAGAAGTTCTCTTCTGCCTCCAAGTCTGCTGGGGAAGGGATGAAAACTCACGAGTCCAGTGCAGTTCCAAAAAAGGCTTTTAATAGTACAAAAAGCTCTAACACCACAATCCAATATAATGAAAGATCTCTAGCTCTGGTCAGAACTTAGACCATACAAAAGAACCTAAATCTCCCACCAAAGAGAGAGGATCTCACCCAAGAGGAGTCCTACCCAAAAGAAAGGAAAAAAAAAGGCAAGGGGGCCTCAAGTCTCTCCCCTTATATACACCAAAAGTAATCCTATCTTGACAGGGAGGGTCATGTAAACAAAGAAGCCTAAAAGATTGTAGAAGGGCAGTGCTACACCCTATTACAGGTATAAACAAAGGTTAGCCAAGGACTAATACCTTCTATGGAGATTATCTCTTGTAAAACACTGGGGAGAGAGAGAGAGAGAGAGAGAGAGAGAGAGAGAGAGAGAAAGAGAGAGAGGGAGGGAGAGCTGGTATAAAGTAATACATTTTAATTTTTAATTTCATGAGCTTCATGTAATCTAGATGGTACCTACAATTTTCTTCATATTTATTATCTGCACCAAGGTGATTGATTTCTGAGTATCTTGTTCTTCGTATACTGAAAGGGCACACTCTCCTGTATGAGGGCTAAAACGGAGTAAGGAAAGCCTCTTCAACAAGTGGTGTTGGGAAAACAGGGCAGCGACATGTAAAAAAATGAATTTGGACCTGTGTCTAACACCATGCACAAAAATCAGATCAAAATGGATTAAAGATCTCAATATCAGACTTGAGTCCATAAAGTACATTGAAGAAAATATAGGAAAACCCTCCACGACATTGAAGCTAAAGGCATCTTCAAAGGTGAAACATCACTAACAAAGCAACTAGAAGAAAAGATAAACATATGGGACTGCATGAAACTAAAAAGCTTCTGCACCTCAAAAGAAACAGTGACTAAGATACAAAAGCAGCCCATAGAATGGGAAAGAATATTCACCCAATACCCATCTGATAAGGGGTTAATATCCAGGATATATCAGGCACTGGTAGAACTTTACAAGAAGAAAACAAACAACCCCATCAAAAAATGGGGAGAAGAAATGAACAGAAACTTCAGCAAGGAAGAAATTCAAATGGCCAAAAACATATGAAAAAAATGCTCATCATCATTAATCATCAGAGAGATGCAAATCAAAACAACAATGAGATACCACTTTACACCACAGAGACTGGCACATATTCAAAAGAGCAAGAACAACAAGTGCTGGCGTGGATGTGGGGAAAAGGGGACACTCATCCATTGTTGGTGGAAATGCCAGCTGGTACAGCCTTTCTGGAAAACAATATGGACATTTCTCCAAAGACTAGAAATTGAACTCTCATTTGACCCAGCCATACCACTCCATGGGAATCTACTCTGGGAAACCAAAAATATGCAGTGGAAACACCATCCCTAGTTTTATGTTCATAGCAGCATTATTCACAATAGCCAGAATCTGGAAGCAACCAGAGTGCCCGAAAATCGATGACTGGATAAAAAAGCTTTGGTACATCTACACAACGGAATACTATTCGGCTGTTAGGAAAAATGAAGTTATAAAATTTGGCCATAAATGGTTGGACATGGAGAAGATTATGTTGAGCAAAATTAGCCAGAAGGAGAGAGAGACAGATACAGAATGACTGCATTTATTTGCATGGCATAAATATATATGTACATATTATGATACCAATATCCAAGGTCAAGTGAAACATATACCAGGAGGTCTTGTCAAAGGTGGAAATTATCACAAACGTGTGGGAGTCAGAGGCTAGGTAAGACAGAAAATGGAACAGGGTGCTAACAATTGTCGAGGGTACTCATGCCAACCTAGAACTGAGCATTAAATAGAGGCAAAAGGATACACATGACAACCTTTTAATGTATGTTCTGTAATCCATAGTCTGGAAGGGAAGGAAAAGAGAAAGAGAGAGAAAGGGAAAGAAATAAAGAACCTGCCATGGAGGAGGGCTGGGGAGGGGGAGGGAACCTGGGACGTTGGTGGTTGGAGATTGGCACTGGTGGAGGGATGGGTGCTGGAACACTGTATGACCAAAACCCAAATATGAACTTTTTTAATTGTATATCTTTGTAACTGTAAAAAATAAAAAAAATTTAAAAAGA